>JAUMJL010001780.1:0-16003 GCA_033558185.1 Dromococcyx pavoninus
CCTGAGACCCCTCCCCACCCCAGCTCCCCAAAACGTCCCCAATACCCCCCCCCCCCGGTGTCCCCCAACGTCCCCCTCCCCACGTGACCCCCACCCCCGGTGTGGCTCTCTTTGGGTTCCCCCCCCTCCCCCTGGCCCCGGTGGTCAGTTCCCAGTGCCCCCCCTCTGGCGTGACCCCCCCCATCCAGTGCCCCCCTCCCCTTGTGACCCCCCCCAGTGTGACTCCCAGTGTGACACCCCCCAGGTGTGACCCCCCCACTGGTCCCCCCTCCCAGTGCCCCTTTCCCCGTGTAACTCATCCCCCTCTCTGCCCCTCCCTGTGTGACCCCCACCCCAGGTGCCCCTCTCCCCTGGTGCCCCCCCCCTGCCCCATGAGACCCTCTCCTGGTGTGACACCCCCCCCCCCCCCCCCGTTGCCCCCTCCCTGGTGTGACCCCCCCTCCCCAGTGTGACTCCCTGGGTGCCCCCCTCCCCGGTGTGACCCCCCCTGGGTGCCTCCCTCTCAGTGCTTCCCCCCCCTTTTCTGCCTCTCCTGGTGTGACCCCCCCCCCAGTGCCTCCCCTCCCCATGTGACCCCCCCCCCGGTGTCCCCAGGCCGTGGTGGAGCGGTGGCTGTGGCAGCGCCGTGGGCTGCGCCGCCAGGACCTGACGCGCTCCGAGTTCCTGGAGGAAGTTTGGGCCTGGAAACAACGGTGAGGGGAGGGGTGGGGGGGACACACCCTGGGGGAGGGCGTGGGGGTGACACCCCCAAAAACGTGTCACAACCCCCCCAATCCAGGCACGGGGAGGAGATCCTGGAGCAGCTGCGGGCGCTGGGGGCGTCGCTGGACTGGAGCCGCTGCGCCTTCACCATGGATCCCGTAAGCCTTGGAGGGAAGGGGTGACCCCCCCGCGCCCCCTCTGAGCCCCAGGTGTCCACCAGGTGTCCCCAACTGTCCCGTGTCCCCCCCCCAGGGTTTCTCGCGGGCGGTGGCCGAGGCGTTCGTGCGGCTGCACCGGGAGGGGCTGATCCTGCGCGAGCGCCGCTTGCTGAGCTGGTGCTGCGCGCTGCGCTCCGCCGTGGCCGACATCGAGGTGAGCCGGACCCCCGCTGCCCCCCTTTGCAGCCCCCTCTCGCTGTCCCAAACTGTCCCCATCCCTGTCCCCAACCCCATCCCTGACCCTGTTCCCAAGTTGCCCCCCAACCCATCGCTGTCCCCCTCCCCATCCCTGTCCCCGATGCCATCCCTGGCCCCACTGTCCCTGTCCCTGTTCCCAACTCCATCCCCATCCCTGTCCTCAACCCTGTTCCCAAGCTGTCCCCAACTGTCCCTGTCCCCAACTGTCTTCCTCTCCAATCCTGTCCTCAAGCCGTCCCCATCCCTGTCCCCAAGCTGTTCCTGTCTCTCTCCCCAACCAAATCCCCGACCCTGTCCCTATCCCTGTCCTCAACTTGTCCCCAATCCCCTCCTTGTCCCCTCCTGTGCCCATCCCCAACCCTGTCCCCTGTTCCCAAGTTGTCCCCAACTCCATCTCTGTCCCCATCCCTCTCCCCAACCCGCTCTATCCCCAAGTTGTCCCTGTACCCTCCCTGTCCCCAACTGTCCCCGTCCCCGTCTCCAAATTGTCCCCATCCCTCATCCCTTCCCTGTCCCCAACTGTCCCCGTCCCCGTCTCCAAATTGTCCCCATCCCTCATCCCTTCCCTGTCCCCAACTGTCCCCATCCCTGTCCCCAACCCCTTCCCTGTCCCCATCCCTGTCCCCAAGCTGTCCCGAACCCCATCCCCAACTGTCCCTGTCCCCTTCTCTGTCCCCAACCCCATCCCTGTCCCCAAGATTGTCCCCAATCCCCTCCCTGTCCCCAACTGTCCCCCTTTCCAACCTTGTCACTGTCCCCATCCCTGTCCCCAAACTGTCCCCAACCCCATCTCCGACTGTCCCCAACCCCATCCCTGTCCCCAAGCTGTCCCGAACCCCATCCCCAACTGTCCCTGTCCCCTTCTCTGTCCCCAACCCCATCCCTGTCCCCAAGCTGTCCCCCTCCCCTCCCCATCCCCGTCCCCCTCCCCAGGTGTCCCCACTCTGGGGGTCTCCCCGCCTTGTGCCCCCCCCCCTGCAGGTGGAGCCCCTCGCCCTGCCCGGTCCCACTGCGCTGCGCGTCCCCGGCTGCGACCAACCGGTCACCTTCGGGGTCCTCTTTACCTTCGCCTACCCTGTGGAGGGGGGGGACGGTGAGGGGGGGGAATTGGGTGCCCCTCGTACCCCCAGGTCCCCCCTGTGTCCCCTCCATGTCCTTGGGTGGGGGTCCCCCTTGTGTCCTTGAGTGGGGTCCCTCCCGTGTCCCCCATGGGTCCTTGGGTGGGTTCTTCCCCAATGTGTCCCTGGGTGGGGTCCCCCCCGTGTCCCCTCCCGTGTCCCCTCCCTCCATGTCCCTCCCCATGTCCCCTTCACGTCCCTGGGTGCGGTCTCCCCTGTGTCCCCCCTCCGTGTCCCTGGGTGGGGTCCCCCCTGTGTCCCCCCTGTGTCCCCCCTGTGTCCCTGGGTGGGGTCCCCCCTGTGTCCCCCCTGTGTCCCTGGGTGGGGTCTCCCCCGTGTCCCTGGGTGGGGTCTCCCCCGTGTCCGTCCCCCCCATGTCTCCCCAACGTGTGTCCCCCCCATGCCCAGGCCTGGAGCTGCCGGTGGCCACCACGCGCCCTGAGACCATCCTGGGGGACGTGGCCGTGGCCGTGCACCCCGAGGACCCCCGGTACACGGTGAGGGGTGGGGCCAATACAGGGGGCGTGGCCTGAGGGGGCAGGGGTTAAGGGAGAGGGCAGGGCCTGAGGGAAAAGATGGGGTTAAAAGAGGGGGTGTGGTCTGAGAGGGGGTGGAGCCTGATGGACCAGGGGGTGGGGTTAGGGAAGGGGGTGGGGCCTGTGAGGAGGCAGGGATTGTAGGTAAGGGGTGGGGCCTGAGGGAAGGGGCGTGGCTTTACACTGAGGGGGCGGGGCTGCAGCACAGGCATTGACTGAGCTCCTTTAGCTCCTCCCCTTCTCTGAGTGGATGTGTCCATATAAGGGCAAAGGGGCGGGGCTTGGGTTGTGAGGGGGTGGGGCTCTTTGGGGGTGTGGGCTGGTGGGTGGGGCTTGTCCAAAGGGGGCGTGGTCTGTAGTGACCCCGCCCCCTGCCAGCACCTCCATGGCCGCCACGTCCGTCACCCCTTCACGGGACAGCTCCTGCCCATCGTCACCGACCCCAGCGTAGAGCCCGCCCGCGGCACCGGTACTGGGACCATTGTGGGGAGGGCAACTGGGACCAGTGTGGGGACTGGGACCTGTATTGGGTGGGGGGACTGGGAGCAGTATGGCCATTGGGATCCATACTGGGGAGGCACTGGTGGCGCTGGGAGGGAGTGAGGGTGACCGGGGTGGCCCTGGGGACAGTGGGGGGGGGGATGGACAGACGGGGGGGGATGGGGGGGACAGGGTGACCGAGGGGTGACAGGGAGGGCCCTGGGGGTGGCGAATTCCCTGTTCCCTCTCCCTCATCCTTTATCCCCTCTCCCTCATCCTTTATCCCCTCTCCCTCATCCTTTATCCCCTCTCCCTCATCCTTTATCCCCTCTCCCTCATCCTTTATCCCCTCTCCCTCATCCTTTATCCCCTCTCCCTCATCCTTTATCCCCTTATTCCCTCTCCCTCATTCCCTGTTCCTTATACCTCATTCCCTGTCTGTTATCCCTGTTCCCTGTCCCTCTCCCTGTCCCTATCCCTTATCCCTTGTTCCCTGTCCCCTCTCCTTGTTCTCTTATCGCTGTCCCCTGTCCCCTCACTCCCTGTCCCCTCACTCCCTGTCCCCTCACTCCCTGTCCCCTCACTCCCTGTCCCCTCTTCCTGTCCCCTGTCTCTCATTCCCTGTCCCTTATCCCTGTCCCTTATCCCCTGTTCCCTCTCCCTGTCTCCTTATCCCTGTCCCCTGTCCCTCACTCCCTGTCTCCTCTCCCTGTTCCTCATTCCCTGTCCCTTACCCCTCATTCCCTGTCCCTCATCCCTGTCCCCTGTCCCCAGGGGCGGTGAAGGTGACCCCTGGTCACAGCCCCCGTGACCTGGCCGTGGCCCGAGCGCAGGGGCTGCCCCTGCTCAGCGTCATCGGCGACGACGGCTCCGTCTGCGCCCCGGGGTGGCTGCAGGTACCGGCCCCGCCCGCCTCTGGACCACCTGTGGCCCCCCCCCGGCCCCACCTGTGTCCCCTCTGTCCCTACTGTCCCCTCTGTCCCCCTCTTTCCAGTTGTGTCCCCACGTCCTGCCCTTGTGTCCTGTCTCCGTGTCCTGTCTTCCTGTCCCCATCTCTCCAGCCGTGTCCCATCCCTGTGTCCTGTTCCTGTGTCCCCCTGTCCCGTGTCCCCATCGTGTCCCCATGTCCCCCTGTGTCCCCATGTCCCCCGTCCCCCATCCCGTGTCCCCATGTCCTTTCCCAGTGTCCCTCCGTGTCCCCCCGTGTCTCCCTGTCCCACTATACCCTCCCTGTGTCCCCCGTGTCCCCTCTCCCCATGTCCCCCTGTCCTGATGTCCCCTCCTTGTGTCCCCCTGTACCTGGTGTCCCCTGTCCCCGTGTCCCCTCCCAGTGTCCCCATGTTCCTCCATATCCCCCCCGTGTCCCCCTGTCCCGCTGTCCCCTCCCTGTCCCCCCCTGTGTCCCCATGTCCCCCGTGTCCCTGTGTCCCCCTGTCCCCCTGTCCCGCTGTCCCCTCCTTGTGTCCCCATGTCCCCCTGTCCCCTCTCCCCTTGTCCCCCTATCCCGATGTCCTCTCCTTGTGTCCCCCTGTCCCCCCCAGTGTCCCCCCTCCCATTTCTCTCCCCCCCCAGGGTCTCCATCGTTTCGTGGCTCGCGATCGGGTGGTGGCGGCTCTGGCTCAGCGGGGGCTGCTCCGCGGCACCCACGACCACCCCGTGACCCTCCCCCTCTGCAGGTACCGATGGGACCCCCACCCCCACCCCCTGGGGGGCTCTGTGTCCCCCCACCCTCAAGGGGGGTCCTCTGTGTCCCCACCCCACCCCGGGGGGCTCTGTGCCCCCACCTTGGGGGTCCTCTGTGTCCCCCCCCACCCAGGGTCTCTCTGTCCCGTCCCCCCCCGCCCCCCGGGGTCTCACCCCCAGCCCCCCCCCCCGGGGGTCTCCGCAGCCGCTCTGGTGACGTCATCGAGTACCTGCTGAAGAGCCAATGGTTCCTGCGCTGCCGGGAGATGGCGCAGAGGGCGCGGGAGGTGAGGGGGGGGACACCTGCGGATGGGGGGGACACCTGGGGATGGGGGGGAGACACCTGGGGGGGGGGGATACGCACAGCTGGGGATTGGGGGGGTCACACCTGGGGGGGATACGCACACCTGGGGATGGGGGGGGCACACCTGGGGGGGGGATACGCACACCTGGGGATTGGGGGGGGGCACACCTGGGGGGGGGATACGCACACCTGGGGATGGGGGGGCACACCTGGGGGGGATACGCACACCTGGGGATGGGGGGGCACACCTGGGGGGGATACGCACACCTGGGGATGGGGGGGGCACCTGGGGGGGGTGGGGTACACCTGGGGGGGACAACGCACACATGAGGGGAGGAAGACAATGGGGGGGGGGGGGGGGCAGGGACACACACACCTTAGGGGGGGAAACGCACACCTGGGGGGGCACACCTGGGGCCAGGTTCCATCACACCACCACCGCCCCCAGGCAGTGACGTCGGGGGAACTGGAACTGATCCCCAAATTCCATGAGAAGAACTGGAAAACCTGGATGGATAATGTGGGGTGAGGGGGGGGGGGGGTACCCGGGGGGTGCATGGGGGGGGACAGGGTGGGGGGGACCTCGGGTGTCTCAGGGTGAGAGGGTGTTGATGTGGGGAGGCACCTGGGGGTCCGGGGGGGGGGGGAGGGACCCTGGGGGGGGGCACCTGGGGGTCCGGAAGGAGGGGGACCTCGGGGGGGTCCCAGGGATGGAGTGGGGGGGGGTCCTGGGTGTCCAAGGAGGGAGTGTCTGGGACTGGAGGGTCCCAGGGATGGGGTGGAGGGGGGGTCCCAGCACCTCGGGAGGGTCCCCAGGGATGGGGTGGGGGGGGGTCCTTGGGATGGAGTGGGGGGTCCTGGGAGCCTGAGGAGGGGGTCTCTGGGACCGGGGGTTCCCAGAATCTTGGGGGGTGTCCCAGGGATGGGGTGAGGGGGGGTCCCAGCACCTCGGGGGGTCCCAGGGGTGGGGTTTGGGTTGTCCCCGGCCCCCCATGCACCCCACCCTGACGCTCCCCCCCCCCCCCCCCCCTCCCCAGGGATTGGTGCCTCTCGCGGCAGCTCTGGTGGGGGCACCGCGTCCCCGCCTACCGGGTGGGGGTCTCCCCCGCGGGGTCCCCCCCGGAGCCCCCCGAGGAGCTCTGGGTCGTGGGGCGTGACGAGGCCGAGGCGCGGGCAGCGGCTGCCGAGAGCCTGCGCTGCCCCCCCGAGCACCTGCGGCTGCAGCAAGGTGGGGGGGACCCCCGAACCCCCCCCAGCACCCCGAAACCCCCCCTGTGCTCCCCAAACTCCCCCTGTGCTCCCCGAACCCCCCCAGCACTCTGAACCCCCCCCTGTGTTCCCCAAACCCCCCCAGCTCCCCGAACCCCCCATGTGCTCCTCGATCCCCCCGAGCCCCCTGAACCCCCCCAGCACCCCAAAACCCTCTCTGGTCCCCTCTCCCCCAGCGCCCCCACCCAGTACCCCCCCTGCCCCCCCAAGCCCTCCCCCCCCTCTCCTTTTTGGGGTCCCCCCTGACCTCCCCCCGACCCCCCCCAGACCCCGATGTCCTGGACACTTGGTTCTCCTCCGCCCTTTTCCCTTTCGCCGCCCTGGGATGGCCTGAACAGGTGAGACCTGGGGGGGGGGCACATCTGGGGGGGCACCTGGGCACACCTGGGGGCACTTGGGGTCACTTGGGGGGCACCTGGGGACACACGTGGGGGGGACACTTGGAGGCACACCTGGGGACACCTTGGGACCCATCTGGGGACACACCTGGGCACACCTCTGGGCACACACCTGAGGACACAACTGGGCACACCTGAGGGGACACACCAGGGGTCACCCCTGGGCACACACCTGGGAGCACACCTGGGGGCACACCTGGGGGGGAGGCAGAGGCACCTGACCCCCCCTTTTTTGCCCCCCCCAGACCCCCGACCTGCAGCGGTTCTACCCCACGGCTGTCCTGGCCACGGGCAGTGACCTCCTCTTCTTCTGGGTGGCCCGGATGGTCATGCTGGGCCAGCACCTGACGGGGCGCTTGCCCTTCGCCCAGGTACCCCCTGGGGGGCCCCTCGGGGGGTGCCCACCCACCCCACAACCCCCCCCCCCGGGGGTCACCTGGGGGTCCCCAATGTCCCCCGGGGGTCCTCAGTGTCACCTGGGGGTCCCCAGGGGTCCCCAATGTCACCTGGGGGGGTCCCCAAAGTCTCCTGGGGGTTCCCAATGTCTCCAGGGGGTCCCTAAGGGTCCCCAATGTTCCCTGGGGCTCCCCAATGTCTCCTGGGATCTGCAGTGTCACCTGGGAGTCCCCAAGGGTTCCCAGTCTCCCCTGGGGGTCCCCAATGTCCCCAGGGGTCCCCAATGTCTCCTGGGATCCCCAGTCTCCCTTGGGGGTCCCCAATGTCCTCAGGGGTCCCAAGTGTCGCCAAGGGGGTCCCCAGAGTCCCCCGGGGGTCCCTGAGATCCCCAGTGTCACCAGGAGGTCCCTAAGGGTCCCCAGTGTCACTTGGGGGGGTCCCTAATGTCCCCATCCTCATCTTCTGTTTCCACCTGGGGTTCCTCTTGGTTCCTCGGTGGCTCTTGGGGGTCCCCAAAGTCCCCTGGGGGTCCTTTCTTCCTTTTATCCTGGGCTTCTGTTTCTTCTCGGGGGTCCCAGGGGTCCCTGTCCCCTCCAGGGGGGGGTCCCTGTCCCCCACCTCTGTCCCCTCGACCCCCCCAGGTCCTCCTCCACTCCTTGGTCCGCGACGCCCAGGGGCGCAAGATGAGCAAATCCCTCGGGAACGTCATCGACCCCCGGGACATCATCACCGGGGCCTCCCTGCAGGTACCGGGACCCCGAGGGGTGAAGAGACCCAAAGATGGGGTGAAGAGACCCAAAGATGGGGTAAAGAGACCCCAAAACGGGTTAAAGAGACCCCAAAATGAGTTAGAGACCCAAAAACTGTCAGGGAGACCCCAAAGAGGATGAAGGAGACCCAAAACGAGGTGAAGGAACCCCAAATGAGGTCAAGGAGACCCCAAAGATGGTCAAGGAGACCCCAAAAATGATGGAGACCCAAAATGGGGTCAAGGAGCCATAAATGAGGTCAAGGAGACCCCAAAGATGGTCAAGGAGACCCCAAAAAGGATGAAGGAGTCCCCGAATGAGGTCAAGGAGACCCCAAAAAGGATGAAGGAGACCCAAAATGGAGTCAAGGAGACCCCAAATGAGGTCCAGGAGCCCCCCAGGTGGGTTCCACCCCTGAACCCCCCCCCCCCCCATCTTCCAGGAGCTGCAGCAGAGGCTCCGCGAGAAGCTTCTGGACCCCCAGGAGCTGGCAGTGGCCACCGAGGGCCAGGTAGGCCCACCTGTGTCCCCCCCCCCCACCCCAAAACCCACCCCAAGGTGGTCTCAGACCCCACCCCTCAATCCTTGGGGTGTCCCCCACCCCTCCTCCAGCGGCTCTGCTTCCCCCACGGCCTCCCCGAGTGCGGCGCCGACGCCCTCCGCATGGCCCTCTGCGCCCACGACGCCCACGGTGAGCCCAGGCGACCCCCACCCCGCCCTGAGGGTCCTCAGCCCCGGTGACCCCCTCTCACCTGTCCCCCAGGTGACCACATCCACCTGGACGTGGCGGCCGTCCTCCGGCACCGCCATTTCTGCAACAAGGTCTGGAACGCCCTCAGGTTGGTCCTCGACGCCTTCGAAGGCGCCCAATGGGTGGTCCCGGATCCCCCCGAAGAGGTACCCGAGGGGATGATGGGGGGGTGGCGTTCCCCACCTGCTCAGGGAACCTTCCGGAAGTCACGTGCGGCGTCGCCCGGGCGCAGGTGGAGGCGCGGGAGGCGCTGGACCGGTGGGTGCTGAGCCGGCTGGCGCGGGCGGCGCGGGACTGCGGGCGCCGCATGGAGGCCATGGAGGTCCAGGGGGCCCTGGGGGCCGTCCAGCACTTCTGGCTCAGGAGCTTCTGCGACGTCTACCTGGTGAGGAGACCCCCAGGGGCCGTCTGTCTGTCCGCCCGCGTCCGTCACGGTTCTCTTGAGTCCGTCCGTCTGTCCAACCCAAGACCGTTGGACCCATCTTGATCTGGTTGGCTGTGTCCGTCTGTCTGTCCATCTCTCTGTCCATCCTGGTCTGTCCCGGTTCTCTTGAGTCCGTCTGTCCAACCCAAGACCGTTGAACCCATCTTGACCTGGTTGGCTGTGTCCGTCTGTCCATCCTGGTCCATCCCGGTCCATCCTGGTTCATCCCGGTTCTCTTGAGTCTGTCTGTCCAACCCAAGACTGTTGAGCCCATCGTGATGGGGTTGTTTCTGTCCATCTGTCCGTCCATCCTGGTCCATCCCGGTTCTCTTGAGTCCATCTGTCTGTCCAACCCAAGACCATTCAACCCATCTTGACCTGGTTGGTTGTGTCCATCTGTCTGTCCATCCTGGTCCATCCCGGTTCTCTTGAGTCCATCCGTCTGTCCAACCCAAGACCATTGAACCCATCTTGATGGGGTTGGTTCTGTCCATCTGTCCGTCCGTCCCGATCCATCCTGGCTCTCTTGAGTCCGTCTGTCTGTCCAACCCAAGACCATTCAACCCATCTTGATGGGGTTGGTGGTGTCTGTCTGTCCCCCCATTCACCCCCCCATGTCTGTCTGTCCCCCCATTCACCCCCCCATGTCTGTCTATCTCCCCCGTCCCCCCCCCTCACCGTGTCCGTCTGTCCGGCAGGAGGCGGTGAAGCGGCGCCTGTGCCCCCCGCGCCCCCCCCCGGCGCTGCTGCTCTCGGCGGACCTGGGGCTGCGCCTCCTGGCGCCCTTCGCGCCCTTCGTGGCCGAGGAGCTGTGGCAGCGCCTGCCCCGCGCCCCCCACACGCCCCCCGCGCTCGCCCACGCGCCCTTCCCCGACGCCGCCCGCCTGGTGGGTGCCCCCCGAGACCCCCCCCCCTCGCCTTCTACTGCCCCCCCCTCCCCCAGAGGGGGGGGATCTCAACGCCCTGACCACCCCTCTCTCTCTCTGCGCCCCCCCCCAGGCCCACTGGCTCTGCCCCCAGCTGGAGGCCGACGTGGCAGCCATGTTGGAGGTGGTGAGGGCGGCGCGAGGCCTGCGGGACCTGTTCCGCCTGGGGAGGGCGCGACCCCACGGTGAGGGGCGGGGGGGGGAATAGTGGGGGAGTGTCCGGGGGGCCTACAGGCAGAGCCAAGATGGCGGCTCCCAGTGGAGGCGGCCATGTTGGGTCATCCAGCACAGGGAGCAAGGCTGGGAGCAAGGGGGCCGCCATGTTTGCCCTCAGGCGCCAGTGGGGCGGCCATGTTGGCCGTGGCTGGGGGCAGAGCTATCCCAGCATGCCCTGGGTGCGTGAGGGCGGCCATGTTTCCTGTGCTCCCCACTGAGGGTGGCCATGATGGTGGCCATGTTGGGTGCGGCCATGTTTGCTCACGCCCCACTGGGGTTGGCCATGATGGCGGCCATGTTGGGGGTGGCCATGTTGGGGGTGTGTGGCCAAGTCTGGGGGCGAGGATATCCCAGCATGCCCTGGGTGCGTGAGGGCGGCCATGTTTCCTGTGCTCCCCACTGAGGGTGGCCATGATGGTGGCCATGTTGGGGGCAGCCATGTTGGGGGTAGCCATGCTGGGGGCAGGGCTATCCCAGCATGCCCTGGATGCGTGAGGGCAGCCATGTTTCATGTGCTCCCCATAGGGGGCGGCCATGTTGGGGGCGCTGGGGGCGGCCTAGTTGGGGGCAGCCATGCTCAGTAAGGGGTCTCTCCCGGCCTGTCCCGCAGTGGCCGTGCGGTGCCCGGCGGAGGCGCGGGCTCGGCTGGCACCGCTCGCCCTGGACCTGCAGACGCTGGCGCAGACGGGGCCCCTGCAGCTCCTTCCCCCGGGGGAGGCGCCCGAGCTGGGGCCCGGCTGGGTCGGAGCCCCCGCGGGGAGCGACGTTCGCGTCTTCGTGTGCCTGAGGGTGAGAGGGGGGGACCCCAGGGGCACTGGGGGGGGATCCAGGGGTGCTGAGGGACCCCAGGGCATTGGGGGGCATCGAGGGACCTGGGGGGGACCCAGAGATACTGAGGGACCCCAAGGCATTAGAGGACTTGGGGAAACTGGGGGGGACCCAGGGGCACTGGGGGGGGGGTCCAGGGGTGCTGAGGGACCCCGGGGCATCGGGGGGCATCGGGGTGCCTGGGGGGGACCCAGGGGAACTGGGGGACACTGGGGGGGGGACCCCAGGGGCACTGGGGACCCCAGGGTATTGTGGGGCACTGGGGGACCTGGGGGGGACACTGGTGGGGACCCAGGGGCACAGGGGGGGATCGAGGGGTGCTGGGGGATGCCAGGGCATTCAGGGGGACATCGGAGGGACCCCGAGATACTGAGGGACCCCAGGGCACTGGGGTTGTCCACGGGTGATTGGGGACCCCAGGGCATTGGGGGTCATCACGGGGAGGGGGGGGACTGGAGAACTTAGAGGGGGGAAAATAGGGGGGTCAGGGGCGTTGGTGGACCCTTGGGGGGGGGGGGGGCTCGGGGACCCCCCCCAAAGCATCGTTGGGTGTCCCCCCCCAGGGGCTGGTGGAGCCGGAGGCCGCCCGGGCCCAGCTCAGCGCCCGCAGCCGGAGCCTCCGGAAGCGCCTGGAGAGGCTCGAGGGGGGCGCCGGGACCCCCCCTGGCCACGCCCACCAGGTACTGCCCCTTCGTTAGCATAATTAGGGCTAATTAGCACCACCCCCATAGAACTAGAGCAATATGGAGGGGGTTAACCCCTTCATTAGTCTAATTAGGGCTAATTAGCACCACCCCCACAGCTCCAGGGGGATCACCCCCCTATAAATATAGAGGGGGGGCCTTCATTAGGGTAATTAGGGCTAATTAGCACTGCCCCCATAGAACTAGAGAGGTGGGGGGTGGGGGTCACACCTTAATTAGTTTAATTAGGGCTAATTGGCACCACCTCCACAGCTCCAGGTGGGTCACCCCCCCCCCCCCCCAATAAATGTAGAGAGAGGGGAGTAGAGGGGCCCTTCATTAGGGTAATTAGGGCTAATTAGGACCCCCCTCGTAATTCCAGAGGTACTTGGGGAGGGGTGTCAGATTTTCATTAGCTTAATTAGGGTTAATTAGCACCACCCCATAGATCCAGAGGGATTGGGGGGGGAGGTCACACCTTCATTAGCCTAATTAGGGTTAATTAGCACCTCCCCCACATCTCCAGAGGGGTGGGGGTGGGGAGCTCATTAACCTCATTAATTAAGGGGGGTTCATTAGCACTGCCCTCGTTAACGACCCTTTCCTTCCCCCCCCCCACCACCAGGTCGCCCTTCTCCGCTCGGAACTCGCCCGCCTGGACCAGGCCATGGGGGCCCTGGGAGACCCCAACAGCTGGGGGGGGACCCCAACATCTGGAGGGGGGAACCCCGACATCTGGGGGGACCCCAGACCCCAATAACCCCCCTTGGGGGAGCCCTAATGACCCCCCCCCCCTCGTTAATTCCATCCAGGAGCTGCTCGGCCTCAGCTCTGGGATTGGGGGGCGTCTGGGGGCACCCAGGGGGGACCTCAACATCTGGGGGGACCCCAAACCCCAATAACCACCCTCCCCCCCCTCGTTCTTCCCCTCCGGGGACCCCTCACGCGCTGCCGGAGCACAGGGAGGGTCCCTGGGACGCTCCTCCTCCGCCTCCGGAGCTGCATCTGGGTCAGCGGCCCCGGGAGCGGGGACACCCCGAAACGGGCTCGGGGACCCCAAAACGGGCACTGGGGACCCCAAAACGGGCACTGGGGACCCCGAAACTGGCACTGGAGACCCCGAAATCTGCACCAGGAGCACCAAAACCTGCACCAGGGACCTCGAAACTGGCACTGGGACCCCAAAACCGGCACTGGGACCCCGAAACCGGCACTGGAGACCCCGAAATCTGCACCAGGAGCATCAAAACCTGCACTGGGCACCCCAAAACCTGCATCAGGACCCCAGAAACCTGCACCAGGGACCCTAAAACCTGCATCAGGGACCTTGAAATCGGCTCGGGGACCCCAAAACCAGCACTGGGGACCCCGAAACCGGCACCAGGGACACTGAAACCGACACCAGGGACCCCCAAATCTGCACCAAGGACCCCAAAACCAGCACTGAGGACCCCAAAATTGCCACCAGTGACCCCAAAAATCTGCACTGGGACCCTAAAACTGCACCAAGGACCCCAAAACCAGCACCAGGGACCCCGAAACTGCCACCAGGGACCCCCCTCAGCGCCACCAGGATGTTGTAACCGGCTCCAGGACTCCAAACTGGGACCCCCGGAGCGACACCAGGACCCCCAGGGCTGTCACCTCAGGTACCTCTGTGTGTCCCCACCCCCCAGGGCACCCTGAGACCCTCGGGGGGACCCCCCTGGGCCACCACAGGGTGTGGCCTCTTGGCCCCCCATCCCTGCTGGGGTCCCCTCTGTCTCCCCATGTCCCCTCATCCCTCTTGGGGTCCCCTCTATCCCCCTGTGTCCCCCCCAATGTCCCTCTGTCCCTCTTGGGGTCCCCTCTGTCCCCCCATGTCCCCTCATCCCTCTTAGGGTCCCCTCTGTCCCTCCAGGTGTCCCCCTGTGTCCCCCCCATGTCCCCACACCCCCCCCCAGGTGACATCTCTGTCCCTTTTGGGGTCCCTTCTGCCCCCCCAATGCCCCCCCCCCCAGGTGACCCCCCCGTCCCCTCTGTCCCTTTTGGGGTCCCCTGTGTCATCCCCCCCCCCTGTGACCCCCAGGTGACCCCCCCGTCCCCTCTGTGATCCCCCCCCCAGGTCCCATCATGGCCGAGGGGTGCTCGGACGCCGCCCCCCCCCCTTCCCTCCATCTCTTCCGACCCCGAAGCGGCTCCGGGGGTGCCCGGGGGGGGCGGTGACTCCGCTGTCCCCGCTGTCCCCCCCGCTGTCACCATCACCGTCACCGCGGCCCCGGGCGACGAGGACTGGGGGGGCTGCGGGGAGGAGGGGGACGGGGACGGGGACATCCCCAGGGAGAGGGACCCCGGGCACGGGGGGCACCCAGGGGACCAGGGCACTGGGGACGGGGATGTCCCCACCCCTGGGGACAGAGTTGTCACAACTCCAGGGGACCTGAGGGACAGGGATGTCCCAGACCCAGGGGACATTGGGGACAGGGATGTCCCCACCCTAAAGGACCTGAGGGACGGGGATGTCCCCATCCCAAGGGATGTTGGGGACAGGGATGTCCCAGACCCAGGGGACAGGGATGTCCCAACCCCTGGGGATAGAGGTGTCACAATCCCAGGGGACGTTGGGGACAGGGATGTCCCAGACCCAGGGGACAGGGATGTCCCAACCCCTGGGGACAGAGGTGTCACAACCCCAGGGGACGTTGGGGACAGGGATGTCCCAGACCCAGGGGACAGGGATGTCCTAATCCCAAAGGACCTGAGGGACAGGGATGTCCCCACCCCAAGTGACAGGGATGTCCCAACCCCTGGGGACAGAGGTGTCACAACCCCAAGGGAAATTGGGGACAGGGATGTCCCAGACCCAGGGGACAGGGATGTCCCAACCCCTGGGGACAGAGATGTCCCAATCCTAAAGGACCTGAGGGACAGGGATGTCCCAGCCCCTGGGGACAGGGATGTCCCCACCCCAAGTGACAGGGATGTCCCAACCCCTGGGGACAGGGATGTCCCCACCCCAAAGGAGCTGAGGGACAGGGATGTCCCCACCCCAAGTGACAGGGATGTCCCAGCCCCTGGGGACAGAGGTGTCCCAATCCCAAAGGACCTGAGGGACAGGGATGTCCCAACCCCTGGGGGCAGAGATGTCCCCACCCTAAAGGACGGTGGGGACAGGGATGTCCCAGACCCAGGGGACATAGGGGACAGGGGTGTCCCCACCCCAAGTGCCAGGGATGTCCCAACCCCTGGGGACGTTGAGGACAGGGGTGTCCCCACCCCAAGTGCCAGGGATGTCCCCACTCCATGGGACACAGGGGACAGGGACGGTGTCACCCCAAGGGACGCTGGAGGTCGGGGTGGTCCAGTCCTTCTGGACAAGGACGTTGGGGACAGGAATGTCCCCACCCCTAGGGACGTTGGGGATGGTGATGTTGGAGATGGGGACATGGGGGATGAGGACAGTGGGGACTTTGGGGACATTGGGGACAATGAAGATGGGAACGTTGGGGACATTGGGGATACTGGAGATGGGGTCATTGGGGACTTTGGGGACAATGAAGATGGGGACATTGGGGACGTTGGAGATGGGGACATTTGGGACACTGGAGATGGGGACATTGGGGACACTGGAGATGGGGACATTGGGGACACTGAAGATGGGGACATTTGGGACACTGGAGATGGGGACATTGGGGACACTGGAGATGGGGTCGTTGGGGACACTGGAGATGGGGTCGTTGGGGTCACTGGGGACAAGGAAGATGGGGTCATTGGGGACGGGGACCCTGGAGATGGAGACATTGGGGACACTGGAGATGGAGTCGTTGGGGACACTGGGGACACTGGAGATGGGGTCGTTGGGGACTTTGGGGACAATGAAGATGGGGACATTGGGGACACTGGAGATGGAGTCGTTGGGGACACTGGGGACACTGGAGATGGGGTCGTTGGGGACTTTGGGGACAATGAAGATGGGGACATTGGGGATGTTGGAGATGGGGACGTTGGGGACACTGGAGATGGGGACAACGGGGACATTGGAGATGAGGTCATTGGGGACTTTGGGGACAATGAAGATGGGGTCGTTGGGGACGTTGGGGACACTGGAGATGGGGTCATTGGTGTCATTGGGGACGTTGGAGATG
>JAUMJL010001781.1:0-34830 GCA_033558185.1 Dromococcyx pavoninus
GATGCTGGGAGTTGCAGTCCACAGCCCGGTAGACACCGTCTGCAGCCTCTCCCATAGAACTATCGCTCCCAGCGTGCCCTGCGAGCGCATGCGCAGTGTGCGGGCGCCGCTTGCTGGTAAACAGAGCGGCGCGGCGGCGCTGGGGCCTGTGTCTGACAAAGGGGCCGATGCGCGGCGGCCGAGCAGCCCGGACCCGGCGGCGGCGCTGAGGGCGGCGCCCATGGCGGAGGCGGGCGGCGCGGGGGCGCCGGACATCGACCCCGACTTCGAGCCGCAGAGCCGGCCGCGCTCGTGCACCTGGCCCCTGCCGCGGCCCGAGGCGGAGGCGGGCGGCGCGGCGGGCGCGGGCGGCGCGGGGCCCGGGCGGGCCGAGGGGCCACGGGTGGGCGGCGGGGCCGGGGCGGCGGCGGCGCGGAAGGGCGGCTCCCGTCGTAACGCCTGGGGCAACCAGTCCTACGCCGAGCTGATCAGCCAGGCCATCGAGAGCGCCCCCGAGAAGCGGCTCACGCTGGCGCAGATCTACGAGTGGATGGTGCGCTCTGTGCCCTATTTCAAGGACAAGGGCGACAGCAACAGCTCCGCCGGCTGGAAGGTGAGGGACGGGGGGCGGAAATGGGAGCTCTGTCCCGGGGCTCTTGCAGCGCAGCCCTCGGCCCCTCGCGTTACCGCACACCCTTGGCGGGGTTGACAGCGCCTGACAATATTCCAGAAGCATTTAGGCAGTGCCCTCAGACATGGTGTGAGTGTTGGGGTTGTCCTGTGCAGGGATGAGAGTTGACTCGATGATTCTGGAGTCTTGTATCCACTTTCTGGTATCCCAAACCTACGAAGGGTATGGAACTGTTGGATCGGGTACAGAGGAGGGCTGCAAAAATGATTGGAGGGCTGGAGCCCCTTTACTGTGACAGGCTGAGAGGGTTGGGGGTTGTTCAGCCTGGAAAAGAGAAGGCTCCAGGGAGACCTTAGAGCAACCTTCCAGTAGTTGAAGGGGCTACAGGAAAGTTGGAGAGGCTTAGATTAAACATTAGGAAGAAAGTCTTAACAGAAGGGGTGGTGAGACACTGGCACAGGGAAGCTGTGGATGCCCCCTTCCTGGAAGTGTTCCAGGTTGGATGGGGCCTTGAGCAGCCTGGTCTGGTGGGAGGTGTTGGAATGGATGGGCTTTAAGGTCCCTTCCAACCCAAACAATTCTGTGATTTTATGATACTTGTGGGTGCCTTCCAACTCAGGTCATTCTGTGAACCCAGCAGCCCAGGCTGCAGTGCTGCTGGAACCCCGTCGGCCAGTGTGGGTTTGTCCACCCAGGACTGTGGGATCAGGGCTTCTCAGCACCAGTCTGAGCTCCCACTCTGTGCAGCTGTAGCAGAGGAGTGGGCTTCTCTGGAGGGTGGTTACGGCATGATGCTGCTCCATGCGCCCTTTCTGTTCGGAAAAGTTTTCCTGTAAAGGAGCAAGGATCAGTTAAAAGGCTGTAGCTAAGTTTCTGTACAAGACGAAGCATGAGTTGAAGGGTTTTTAAAGACAAGGCTGTGGTTTTTTTTCAGCTGACTGTGCTAAAGCTCAATATAAATAACTGTTTCGTAGCAGGCATTCTTGGCTTTCAAGAGGCTCCCTTTAAAAAGGGTGCTGTGTCCCAGAGTAGAGTTAGTGCTGTGGCTGTGCAGGAACTGGGTACCTCTGCTGGATTTCGGAAAAGGGAAAGCAGTACTGCTCTAAAGTCTCAGCGTTATTGTCTCCTTTTGCTCTGGAAATAGGCACATGCAAATCTCTATTAATAGAGCTAAACTCTGTTTCTCCATCCTCTGTGGATGGCAGCCTAGTGTTCTGATTATCTCTAGTCAAACTCACTCCAGCAGAGAAAGAGATATGAGAGTTGGCTTGTGAAATAGTCCCTCAGACTGCCCTGATGTATTGCAGTGGATAGCATGGCGACTGGAGTCGAAAGAGCGTGATCTGTTGCCCTCACTGCAGACTGGAATTACACTTAACACCACGCTTCTGTCTGTGGTGTTGGTTAGCAGTTTGTTTGTGCTGCAGTTCTGCAGCAGCTTAAACCAGTGTGGTTTGGGGCTTCCGTGACCTCAGCCATGCGTTCCTTTGCCTGTGTGACCGAGCACTAAGTCACCACAGAGAGTTAATTTTGAGAAAAAGTTAAAAAGATAGCTTTTTCTGGTAGGTTGGCTTTCAGCTGTCTCAGCTCTGTGAAGTGGCACACCATGTGGTTGCATAAGTGCAAATGTTTGCTCGAGAGAGGGTAGGAATGTGGTGAGAGGAACACAGCTGTCACAACTTAGGCTGGCACAGGTTGATACACAGCCTTTCACATTTCCCGTTCATCTGGCTCACTGACGGTTCCTGGAGAGCATGTGTAGTTTGGCTTCTTTGTGCAGGTTGAATCCTTCTTATTAAGGTCAGGTTTGGAACAGTGTTCAGGTGCATTTTCTTTCTCTTCAGAAGATTTTGTGGTCCTGGAAGATCTTGCTTCCTCCGGTTAGGTGCACTGCCCTGGTCCTGCTCCTGCTGTGTGGAGTCATATTATCTGGGCAGACAGTGTATGGAACAGGTGTATTTTCTCCTCAGGAATGTGTCTCTATTCGTTTGGCAGTAGAGCCTGAGGCTAAAGTTCAGCCTGGCCCCTGAAATTCATCCCCAGATGTTGTGAGGAAGGTGGAGTATAGTGAAGTGGCTTGCTGGGCTGGGTACTGCAATAGGTATACTTCTGGCTTGGTTCAGTATGGCTGTTCTTTTGTTAGATTCAGTCCTGTGTACCAGTCAGTCTTCAGCTTTAGTCTGTGTTTTAATCACCTGTCACTTTTGGGAAACAGACAGTTGGATTTAACTCGCAGAAAGGCAGAGGTGAGAATTGGTGCGCATGTGAGGGCTGAGGTCCCTGCTCAGATGCTGTTGCTGTAGCTGTTCTCTGATGACTTTCAGTGTGAAATTTGTTTGTAGTTTTCCAGTCTGGGAATGGGCAAACTCAGGCTGGCTTTAGTAGGGGAAGAGAACAGAAACTTCTCACTAGGAAAGATAAAGGAGGGTAGAATGACAGCAGCTGTGGTGGGAATCAGCCTGCCTTATGATTAGGGCAGTTTAAAAATCTTTAACCAGCAAGCAGAAAACCATGATAGAAATACAGTTGAAACAGTTGAAAATTCCAGGGAAAGTTCTCATAAAAACTTATTGTTAACACATATTGTTAAAGGTTGTGTTGGTAGATTGGGGGTACACAGTTAAATCTTGCATGCCCAGCAGTGGCAAAGGGGGCTGTGGTTTATTGCCTCTGCTCCCTTCCCTGCTTCCTCGCTTAAATCCTGGTGGTGAGGCTTGGCGGGATGCATGCCTCATCATGTGTGACCGCAGAGCTCCAACTTCTAGTCTTGCTTTGTGTTAACATACAGTTATATGGATTTGTGAGAGGTTTTGTTTGGTTCACTTATTATTAGTCTGTTTGCATCAAGGTGTGTTAGATGAAAGCACGTTAGACATTTACAGTTTTAAAGATATGGACTCAGTCAAGTCAGTTCAATTTGATTTTGTGGACTTAGAGTAAATTTAATAGGTGGTGTTTTGTATTTAAGACAAACTGAAAAAGTGCATGTATTCCTTCAGTAGAGGAAGGGACCTGTGTGTTTGGGTTTTTTTTTTGTTTTGGTGTTCCTTGTTATGTGTATAACTGAAGCTCTGCTTGCATCTATTTTTTTTTAATTTGTAAAGTAAGAGAAAAACTTCTTGAGTTATCTAAGCTTTGTTGCTTTCTCAGTTTTGAACTGAATGAGTTTGAGTAAAGGAAATCAATGTGGAGCTGGCTGCTAAATCCTGATGTCGCATTTTGATGCCTGTTAAGATAGTACTACAGCTCCTGGAATTCTGTGCTTTTTGGGCAGAGCCATCCTGATAATGCGTCCTGTTTGTGTGTAGTGTAGTTGTAATAGAGATTTTTTTAATGGGAAATTAAAAGAAATGTGTCTTTAAGAACTCTTTTTTTAATCTACTTTAGTTAATACAAGTTGCATGAACTCATTGTTGCTTCATTATTACTTTACAGCTGTTCTACTCCACCATACAATTAGGGGAAATACAGCTGTTGCCGATTGCCAGGGTGTAACCCTTGTGAATTCCGGAAGAATCTGTGTTTTCGAGGAAGGCGGTGTTTGTTGTTCCTGAACTGCTTCAAGTGCTTTGTAAAGGACAGGTTTGCTGGGTGTGCAGCCTGTCCTTTCCCTGCTGTAATTCAGCTGAAGTTAAGAATTAACCAGTCTGAACGGCGGAAGTGTCCTTGCCAGGGGTGTGTCTGTTGCAGGGCTTCTTTTTAATCCTCTGCTTTGTGCTCTGCAAGCTGCTGTGTGGATAAGAGGATAATTCCTGGCTTTGAGATTACTTGGGTTTTGAATAAAGTAGAAGTGCATAAACCCTGCTGAAGCAGTTTGCACTGGTTGTTAAATTTCTTGAATCCATGAGTATGAGCAACTTAGTCTCAGTGAGGAGCAATGTTAGGGATTGGTCTTTCTTAGTGAAACATTCTGCATATTCTCCAAAAACTATTGACTTGTTTATAGGAACAGAATGAAATTTAAAACCATCATTTCACCCTCCAAAGGCGCTTCACAGAAGCAAAAAACAGATGTTTCCTATGCGTGCGATGTAAAGGAAAGAACAAGTGATTGTGCAGTATTGCATTAGTTGTAGGAAGCTGGAGTTACATCTCTGCATTCTGGTACTTCACGTTCACTTCCATTCCAATGTGTACATATGTGCACACAGCTCAAGTAACTGTATTATGAATTAAAAAGTACCAAACATTCTGCTTGTCTGAAACAGAAGGTGTCATCCATCTGCAAACTCTACTAGCTCTTCATCATTATTACAGTGTGTAGCATTTTACCTTAAACCCTTCCATTCCCTGGTTGCATTATTTGCATATTGCCTGTAGTTAATGTTAACTGTTGACTCGATGGATGGGGAGACCTGGCTGGGGGCTCTTGAATGCTTCTTTGTGTGTACCCTGCAATCCAGTTTCTGATGATAGTGACTTTGCTGGCTTCGCTGTAGTGCTGGCTCTGAAAGGTCCCCAGCCTCTGCCACCATTAAGGATGTATGACCTCCTGGCAGAGCATGCACAGTGCTCCCTCAGGTTGGAGCAGCTGCTCTTTCTCTGGCCTTCTGACGCATCTCCATGAAAGAGTAATAGGTTGTAGTCTGATCTACAAAAAAGAAACGGTCAGTTCCTAAAACAGTTGCAATAGCTGTTTGCTTACATCTGCTCGGACAATGCTGGAGTGTCTCTGTATCCTTGAAGATCTTTCAGCTCAGACTTTTCAGAATCTTAGCCTCCTAGCATGCACAGGTAAGGACCCAAATCGCTATCAGGAGAGTTTGGCAAAGAAACCCTTTATCTGGAAAGGAACACCTGATGGGAATAATTTACACAGGTTTGCTTTTGACTTCTGGTAATGATTATTTCAGGATGATGGTTTGAGAAGATGTTGAAAATCTTTCCCTGTCTTTGCTCACTCAGGCATAACTGACTTGATGCCATAAAGCAAAAATAAAACTTAAACTCAGCATCTTGTCTCTGAGCAAAGTGTGGTTCTGTTTGACCTTTGGCCTGGTGCAGGTTTGTGCGTAGGGGAGGCTCAGTCTCGAGTCTGGGTCTCTCTGCTCTGCACAGAGCCATCGGTCCCAGCCTGTGAAGAAAGAAGACTGCTTTCTGTTGACCATGCTGAGAAAGCCCATAGTGTTTACTTCTGAGTTCCCATGCCTGAGATTATACATTTACCCATTAAACCTTCTGACAGTAAAAATGAAGAATTGTGTGTTCTAAACCAAATCAGAACAGTGATGTCACTACTGTCATTGCTGGCATTTAATTTAACTCCACTTAATCATTAGTGGTAGTGTAGGTGCTGCTTTCTATTAAGTTGGGATCATTTTGGTTTCTGGAAAGTGGCTGCCCTGCAGTGGGAAGGAGGGTCTGGCTGTTCAAATCCAGAGTTGCTGGTGGTGGGTGGAAGCTGCTAAACTCTTACTGTTACCTTGTTCATTCCCCAAATCCATCCATGTGGTGTTAGCGATTTGCTTACTCGTGGCAGCAGGGTGCTGTTCTCTGTCCCAGCTGCTGGCAGCCTAGCTGGGTTTCCTTAAAGCAGGGGGGAAATAATGAACAGAATCTGAGTGATGGTTATTCAGAGGCTGTAGAGAAGAGTCCAGTGTGGAAACCTGGGGAGCCTGGGTGGCTTTTGTCCGTCAGTCTGGCTTTTAACAGAATCATTCACCTTTTAATCCCATTAGTCCTTAAATGGTCTGGCCTAGGTGAGAGCCTGATGAGGAGGGAGGAAGGCAGATGGGCATGGCAGGGTGTAGTGCTGGGTGTGGAAGATGAGGCTGGTGGCAGTGCGTAGCAGCAGGACAATGGTGCAATGTGTCCTGTTCTTCAGGTGGCATTAAGCTTACTGATGACTGGTCAATCCTGGTGAGGGCTCACCGTTGCAATGTAGCAGCATATACTTAGCCCTTGTTAAAGTGACATTAACAGCCCCTTCTCCCAAACAAAGTGTAACACCCTGAATAGATATGGAAGTGCAAGATCTTTTTTCTGTTTGAAGTCATACAGAGTGTAGTTGTCATCCTCAAAAGTGTGAGAGAGCTCGTCTTTTGGCTAAAGTCCATCTGCCCCATACTACGCCAGCCAAATTACCTGAAAATTTTGCTGCTACCCTGTTCTGCTCCTTGCCAGTTTGTTCTGGAAAGCTGCTTTGCTGAAAGATTATTCCTTGCAGCACAGCTTAGTTTTCCAGGCAGTACTCAGAGAAGGCTGCTCCTGGGCTGCTGGTATTACTTGTTCCAACAAGTTTCTTCTGCGCTATCTAATCCTGAAGAGCTTTTGTTGTATATGCCTGCCTGTCTTGGTACATCTCCTTGGTCTTTGGTTTTTAGAGAGCTAGGATTTTCTTCTTCTAGGCTCCCACTGGAAGACTGCAGAAAGGAAAATGTTCTTCCTAAGATACAGCTCCGTGTCTGCCAAGCTTGACATCTGTGCTCACGTATGCCTTCTGGAAGGGGATTGCTAAGGAAAATGTTTTAGTTCCCTGGCTCTGGAGCAGTTGTTTACTTGCTGGAGTGTAACTTTGCAAAATCTCTGCAACAATGATTTTTTCCTGAAACTTTTGGAGCCAAGTGGCTGGGTGAGTGCTGAGACAGGCCCTGACAAATGCAGCAGGCGGGGTGTTTTCTCCTTCCAGCCTCCCAAGAATGCCATGGCAAATGTTAATTCAGCACAATTATAGGCCTGGTTTTGGAACATGGCCCTGTGCTGGGATGTGGCTGTGTTCTTTGTATGCCTCCAGGGCAGTGAGAGTGCAGCTGCACTGATTGCACATCTTGTTGTGTTGGGTTTTTTTCCTTCTTTCACTCATTCTTGAGAGAGACTTTGTTAAGAAATTTGATGCATCTGTGGTTTGTAGCAGAAATTTGGCATTTCCTTGTAGAACGGGCCTGGTGCGATGGAGCAGTAATTGATAATCCAGGCAAATGTGGGCAAGCACAGATTTTTGAAGGATAGCTCCTGTTTCTTGTGTCTTTCTCAACACGGCTTGTGCTTGATCCCTAGTGCTCTACTGGCACAGTGCATGCACCACTGCTGCACAGACAGGCGCTTCCAGGCAGGGCACAAGAGCTGCCTCCTTCTGTTTCCATTGGTGCATAGGAGAATGTACATCACAGGAGGGTGAATTTAAGTTTGTTTTCAGTGTGAGGAACCTTAAAGTCTGAACAAACCATCCTGAATGTTCTGACCTGCTCTGAGTAAAACTTCAGTTTTATGGTATATAACTTTGGCCTTATCTGCAAAGCTGTAGAGTGCGCTGGAAAGACTGTCACTGACATCTGTCTTCTGTATGACCTGCTCGTGCATTTTCCATAGTGCCTCAGTGACTGTGGCAGTTGTCCAGAAGGGCTGATTGGGTGGGATAATTGCTTGGGTGTGCTGCCAGCTCCCAGGGCTAATTTCCCATTATGAGACCAAAGTACTGTTTGGAGCTGGGCAGGGTCCCCAGCAGCACTGGTGCTGGTGTTGGGGCAGACCTGGTACAATGGTGAGAAGTGTTCCTGTCCTTTAAATAGGGCTAGGAGATTTTATCAAAGAAGAGGATTTAATGTTGTTGTAACTGAGATTTAGGAAATAAACGGTTTGTGTATGCTGCCAACCACACTTAATGGCTGGTCCGTGCATCCTAGCTTGTACACACGGTGGTTGGGGCCTAGTGAGTGGTCCACTCTTCAGTGTACAGTAGATGTCTCTAGCCAAAGTTATATTTTTTTGCGTAATATCGGTCATTAATTCCAGAATGTTTTCATCTGAATGACGTTTACAGGAACCACTTTTGATCTGTGATGGATTACAGAGACCGACTGGTATTTTTTTTCACCTCAACAGCCGTAAGAACCTCTAAGATACCTAAATAAACATCTATAATCACCCCTAACTAGTTCTTGAAGAGGTCCCTAAGGATTTGAAGAATCCCTGCCTCCCTGCCTGTGCTTGTTCCTTCAGGTGGTGCCTCCTTATGGTCAAAGATGTTGCAGAGCTAAGACCTTGTGGATTGCAGGTGCTCAGACTAACTGGCATCCTCCCACACTGCTGAAGTTGAGCATCTAAAAAGTTAATGTCATCTATATGTTTGTTTTGAGTTGCTTAACATCAAGAAAGGAAATACGTCAGGGTTGCCTGGGTGACTGAACTCTGTCGTTTCCTCTCCTGTCAGGTTTGACCTGGAGTTCTCTGATTATTTTAATGTAACTCATTTATCCCTTACTTTCTCAATTAGGTGAGGTTTATTGGATCATTCTAGCAGGTGCATTCTCATGCTGGGGGACATGTGGTATGCAAGTGTGAATCTCTTGTGCTGTCTCACAGAGCCCAGGCTGGTTCAGTTGTGTTTTGGGACTCTCTGGACTTGAGTCTCCAACGTGCAGGCGAGTTCTGTCATGCAGGTGTGTTACAGCTCTAGGTGCTGCAGTGGTGAGCTGCCTCGCAAAGTCTGCAGGAGAGGGGTGAAAGTTATAATTTAGGCATTGCAGTTTTGACAGCAGTTAACTCTCATGTAAGAAGTGTTCAGTTTTTTCCTCTGCCTCCAACCACATGTTCTGTTCTCTTCTTTACTTTTCAGTGCTTGACCCCAACAGCGAGGTAGTTCAAAAAACAGGCAGTGATAAGAGCCAGGAAAAGTAATTTTCAAGGAAGGATGGGGCTGCTCTTCAGTTGTTAGGTCTCTGAGCCAGCTCATAAGGTCACGGATGCTTGTGTTATGGGAGGAGGAGAGTTTGAAGATGAGGAAGGAAGGAGTGGTACAGCCATTATCTATTTCTATGGCTTTTAGCTCTTATGTCAGTTTAGCAGTAAGGTCTAAAACAATTTGACACTGTTTCGTGAAAGGTACCAGGCTTCACATATCTGTGTTGATGTGAATCCTAGTCTTGTTTCAAGATGTCTTATTTCAAGCTGCTTTTGTCTAGAAAATTAGTTACTAAAGTTGTCACTTGTGATAACCAAAGTGTTGCTAATTCTCTTGAGGTCTCAACATTACCAGAATGCTTGCACCAGTGAGTGTGCTCTTGCTGACACAGGAATTAAAACCTGACTATAGCCACACTTGAGAAAACAACAGAGTATAGTTAGTTGTGAAATTTTGAAATCCAAACTACTGGGTCATTCCTGACAGGACTGGGTGTCATCATGAGTTCACAGATTACTTTCAGGAGAAAAAATGAAGTATTAGTGACAAGTTAAAAAACCCCTTTACTTGAAGAAGATACCAGGCAGGAGTATTGTATAGCTATTACTGTGAACAACTGAAATAATAAAACTGTGTAGCAGCATTGACTGATGTGTTTCTTTGGGCCTTGGCTTCATGGTAACCCTTGGGACTTCTCCAAGTCATCAACAGCCAAAGGTTAAAATGAAAGCTAACATAGAGTAATTCTCACATCTCATTCTCTCTTCATGAAAACTTGCAACTTTGCCTGTATTGTTTATCTACATCTACGTTATTCTAGAATAGTACTTCTGGTGAGGTGGCCAAAATTAGCATGGTGAGGACTTGTCTGAGAGGGAAAGCAGCAGGCAGGAAAGAACTCTGTTCAGGATGGTGGGAAAGAATGATAAAAGCACAGTTGACTTGTCAGAATTAAGAGAGCATACAAGAAAGCTGAAGGCCACTATGTACCTTTTAGTTTGTATGGGAAAAATGCCGTTCTTGGACCGCTGTTGTGCTGCCAGCGTAGCACCTTAATGATGTGTAATTTGACCATCTGAACAAATTAAATGCAAGTAGCAAACAAAGCACAAGATGGGCCTCAAGAGGAGTTCATGGAGGATCTGCTCAAACAATGAGATTATTTCTTGCTGGTTCTAAAATACCGAGTTTATCAATTGCGGGTTGAAAGTTCAGCTGGATGGTGGAGTACAGATGCATTAGCTTGCAGTTTCCAGCAAAGCTAAACAGAAAAAAGGGAGTTGGGAGAGGCAAGGAATGTGTGCCTTCCCAGATGGAAAGACGGGAGAGGCTAAAACTGGCACGTACTGTGTGGGAGTGCGCTATCTGCTGAACGTCTTACTCATTAGAAACGTGCACTGAGAGGAGCGTGCTGCCTCCTTGCAGAGTGAGGCTGGCAGGCTCTGGAATCACTGGGACTCTCTTTTCCACAAAGTTCCTCTCTTTGTTTCTCTGGTTTTGGGATGAAGGTGGTAATAGGAGTAGTGAATTAGAAGTGTTTTGCCACTTCTCTTCACCCAATCACTGCTAAACTGTGCTTGAATCTGTCTGAAAGCCAGACATATGAAAATTAAAAGCTTCAGGCAGGCTTATGCTGGCAGAAGGCTGGGAGCTCAGGTGCAGTCAGGCTCTTGTTGAAGTTGCAAGCTCTATTTAGAAATTTGCTTACTTGCTCTGTTGGTATGCTTAGTCTTTGCAGATTCTGTATAGTCTTGAAGTTTTTTTGTGTTAGCATTTTGCTAGTTGGAAGCTGCTGGTTGTCGTGGTAGTTTCACCCCTGGTGCTGCAGTGGGACATGCACTGCTTGCTAGTGCTCTCAAGCATGTTCAGGCAGAAATAGCATGTTTTTATGGGCAGGACTTTGTTATAACTTTCTTCTCTGAATACTGTCTGAATCCATTTATTTTGTGAGGTTTCTCGGTAGGAGGTGCCAACTGGCAGATCCTTATATCTTGTAAACTTTTTTTTTTCCAGAACTCTATTAGACATAACCTGTCCCTGCACAGCAAGTTCATTAAAGTCCATAATGAAGCCACAGGGAAGAGCTCTTGGTGGATGCTCAATCCTGAGGGTGGTAAAAGTGGAAAAGCACCAAGAAGAAGAGCTGCCTCCATGGATAACAGCAGCAAACTTGCAAAAGTCAGAGGTAAAGCATCCAAAAAGAAGCCTCCTCTCCAGTCTGCTCCAGAATCCACTGCTGACAGTCCTGGCTCCCAGTTCCCTAAGTGGCCTGGGAGCCCGTCCTCAAGAAGCAATGAGGACTCTGATGTGTGGAACACCTTCCGGCCTCGAACCAGTTCCAATGCAAGCACCATTAGTGCCAGGCTTTCTCCGATCCTTACAGAGCAGGATGACCTCCACGATGAAGAGCTGCTTCCTTCTCTAGTGTACTCCAGTGCATCCAGCAATGTTCCACCGACTGTGACTGAGGAGCTTGAGCTCATTGATGGGTTAAATTTGATGTCTCACAGCTCATCTGTGTTGCCTACCCAGCAACCTGCCTCGAGTGGTCAGATCCAGAGAGATTCCAGCTTTTCCTTGCGGAGCCCAAATGCAGCTGGTCAGACCACTACTTTTGGCAATTCCCTGTTTAACCCTGTTGATATCTCACTGCAAAGTTCTGTCAGCCATTTCTCTACCCCTCAGACCTTGGAAGCTCTTCTGACACCCGGCTCTCCACCTCCAAGGGATGTAATGATGACTCAGGTGGATCCAGTTCTCCCTCAGACTGGTAACAGGATGAGCAGCCGAACTCTTCTGCTTCTGGGTGGACAGGCCACCCAGAGTAAGATGAGCTCAGGCAATTCACGAGGAAAGCCTACAGAGCAGCAGGCAGAACCAGTTGGGGCCAGTGTTTTGCCATCAACACTTCCCGGAGTAACATCTCCTCAAAACCCTGCCAGCATCACCAGTTTGAAGGCTCCAGTTTCTGCAACAAGTGCCCAGTCAGTCCAGCTGGGCAGTCCGTTGCTTCTTTCTTCTGCTAGCCCTGCTCCCTTGGGATTGAACCAGGACAGACTGCCTATTGACCTGGACATTGACATGTACATGGAGAACCTTGAATGTGATATGGATTACATAATCAACAGTGAACTCATGGATGGAGAAGGACTGGACTTTAATTTTGAACCCATTCTGTCTACTCCTAGCTATCCCAGCACCTCGCAGGCCTCCAACCATACCTGGGTACCGAGTTAACTTCAGGAGCACAAAAAGGTAGGTGGTAGGTGTAGTTATGTAAATGCTCAGCTCTGTAGTGGGAACAGCCCTGTCTAGGATGGTTCCTGTGCCCAATTCTGCAGCAGTTACAGGTATCTGAAAGCACAGGTGCTCTTTGAGTAAATGCTTCTGAGAGCTGCATTTACTTTTAAAAGGAGGGAAAGGTGTGTAAAGTAGGTAGGTTTAACTTACCAAGTAGTAAACTCCTTTATAGAGTAGAGCATCAACCCGAATCAGTTGTGTCTTGTTACCGAAGACTGTTACAGGGTGGTTGTCTCTGCCACGCAATGCCCGTAGCTCTGAAGCTGACATGAGAATATGTGCTGATTCCATAAAGACATGATCCTGTCTATACACAATAGTTGCACTGGGAGCCAAGCACAGGCTGTGTTTCTGTCCAGGTTGTTACTATGCTTGCAAAATTTTGTAGTATGTGCAGTTGCAGAGTATGTCTGTGTCATGACTGACTGCTTTGCCTCCTGTGTAGTAGGACACAATGAATCACTCTAGGTTATCAGACCTTCTGCCCTTTCCTTATCTGTAGATAGTATTTGTAAAGTCTGGTAATCTGGTTCATCAGCATTAACTATTGAATTGCTAATGACCCATTACTGGAATGGGAAATGGGGAGTATGGAGTGTGAATGGACAGGAAGGAGGGAGGATGCCTTAGTGCACAGCAAAGCACAAAATTTCTAGAGTCACTTTGGCAAATAGTGTATATGAGAATGAGAGTTAAAAATGCCTTACTCTCTGAGGGTGCGACACCTTGATTTGAATCTCTTTAACCACTGACACAGTTGAGGAATTAGAGAAATGGAGATGAAGGTGTGCTTCATACTTGGAGCTCAGCTGACAGAAAGTGCACAGGTTCTTTTATGGACTGGAGCATAGGCTGGATATTGGTTGAAAGGTGGAAGCCTTGCCAAGAATATTTCCTGTTTGGGAGGCAGATATGGTATTTGTTACAAATTCAATCCCTGATGCAAGCCAGCTGAGCAGGCAGAAGTAAGGGCAAATTGCAGGCACAACTGCAGTTGTGGGAGGCCCTTTAGCTTCACATGATGGAGACTGAGTGGTCAGGCCCAGTCAGTTTGGGTTTATGAAAGGCAAGTCCTGCTTGACTAACCTGATCTCCTTTTATGACCAGTTGACCCTCAGAATAGATGAGGGAGGCTGTGGCTGTTGTTTACCTAGACTTTAATAAAGCATTTGACGTTGTCTCCCACATCATTCTCCTGGAGAAACTGGCTGCTCCTAACTTAAATGGGTGTACTTTTTGCTGGGGTAAAAAACTGGCTGGATGGCCAGGCCCAGAGAGTTGTAGTGAATGGAGTTAAATCCATTTGGTGGCTGGTCACAAGCAGGGTTCCCCAGGGCTCAGTGTTGGAGCTGGTCTTGTTTAATATCTTTATTAATGATCTGGGCAAGGAGATTGAGTGTTTCCTCAGTAAGTTCAGAGATAACACCAAGTTTGGTGGCATTGAGGGAAGGAAGGCTCTACAGAGTGACCTGGACAGGGTGGATCAATGGGCCAACACCAGCTGTATGGAACTCGACAAGGCTGAGTGTAAGGGTCCTGCGCTTTGGTCACAACAACCCCATGCAATGCTACAGGTTTGAGAAAAATGGGTGAAGGTGCCCAATGGAAAAGGGGTGTTCATTCAACATGGCTGAATATGAGCCAGCAGTGTGCCCAGGTGGCCAAGGTGGCCAACAGCATCCTGGCCTGTATCAAAAATGGTGTGGGCAGCAGGAGCAGGGAAGTGGTTGTCCCCCTGCACTCAGCACTGGTGAGGCTGCACCTCGAATCTTGTGTTCAGTTCTGGGCTTCTCACTACGAGAAAGACTTTGAGGTTCTGAAGTGTGCCCAGAGAAGGGGAACAAACCTGGTGGAGGGGCTAGAGCTGAAATCCTATGAGAAGCTGCTGAGGGAACAGGGGTTGTTTAGTCTGGAGGAAAAGAGGCTGAGGGAAGACCTTGTCATTATCTACAACTACCTGAAAGGAGGTTGTAGCTGGTCAAGTGTTGATCTATCTCTCCTCCCGAGTAGCAAGTGATAGAACAAGAGGAAACGGCTTCAAGTTGCAGCAGGTGAGGTTTAGATTGGATATGAAAGGGTTGTCAGGCATTAAAGCAGGGTGCATGTGGAAGTGGTTGAGTCACTGTTCCTGGAGGTCTTTAAAAGACTGTGTAGATGTGGTGCTTAGGGACGTGGTTTTGTTGTGGGCTTGGTAATGTTGGGTTTACAGTTGAACTCGATGATCTTAAAAGTCTTTTGCAATCTAAACATTTCTGTGTTTCTGTGAAATTATCACGAACTTTACCTTAATGCTCTTTCCTAGGCACCTGGGTAACCTGGATGTAGTTTGGAGTAGGTGACCTCTGGAGGCCCATTTCATCGTAAACTTTCTAGCGATTACTGCTTCTGTTCATGCTGGAGACAAGTTACTGAGTTATATATTTTTCTGCTCTGCCCTGCACAGCCATTCTAGACAAGTGTCTTAGGTATAGACAAAGTGAAATGCTGTCCTTTGAGATGGTGGTACTTAAATCCTGTGAACGTATTGATACACCACTATATACTGACTTTTGAAACACAGTTTATCTCCCTGTTATTCCAAGTTCCACCACACTGCTTAGGGTTTCGTTTATTAGTAATGCTTTTTTGCCTGTGCTTAACAGATCTCATTATTGTAGAGAGGAGGAGGATCAGTCAAACTTTTCAGTTTTGTTATGGAGCTTTTTATGGTCTCGTGCATTTGTTAACTGTGCTCTTGCTGAATTACGTGACTGTCTTAAATTGAATATCCTAACTTCAGCTGGAATATGGAAACTGTTTTGATTGCAAAGACAGATTTGGTTCACAAAACATTGGCATGAAGGTCATACCTGTTAGGGCCATTTGCAGATTACTGATAGAGTCTGTGGCCTTCTGAGCAGCGTTTCCACATGAAATTGTTCTGAGCTTCTGTGAGGTTTTTTTTTAATGCCATGCTAGGGCAGGCCATCATATTTGGGGAAAATGTAGACTTTGCAGGGATGAAATGTTTTGCACAGGAGTGTTTCCAAAACATGTAAGCTGTCCTGAAGTCCTGAGTGCATTAATTACCTGGGTAGGTAGACAAGACCTCTGTCTACAGAATACCAGGCATTGATTATGTTTTTTAAGAATGTAAAGCAGAGAAGCTGAGGGATATTTATCAAAGGGTAAGGTCTAGTACTGGTGAAGACATGGTTGTCATCAAGTGCTTAAGAGGAGAAAATGACTCTTAACATTGAGATTATGTTCTTGTTCCTTTTTCTTCCATACTAAGCGTATGAATGGCTTAATCGAAACAGAGAAGCTATCTGGTGTCAAAACCCCTGGATTTGCTTTGTTCTATGCATGAAGCTGAAGTGATACTTTCTAGGAAATATGCTGGACACTCACTAAGAAAGAAGTGAGATCTGGACAAAGTTCTGAACCAGTATTGTGTTTCAGCAGAAAGCCTAGCTCCCACACACCTCTTGGTGAACAGCAGCATTGTACTTGGAACAGGGTGTTATTTCTCCTCCATGTGCTTTGTTTCAAGCCTCTTATTCTGTCCTTAGATTACATTTGCTTTTTCAGAGCTTTGCAAAGCCTTTCAGTTTTGCCTTTACCCTGCAATTCCACAATTTCTGCTGCTGTTGCATAGTACCTGTGTCTCGCTCAGTTGTAAGCCTGCTGTTCACTGATTGAGGCACTGGATGTGCAAGCCACACCGAGTGGCTTACGGGAGCCTTAGTGAGCCAGGTCATGGAAAAAGGGTACCACAGCTGAAATTAGACTGTGGCATGCTCGTTCATGGGCAGCCACTCTTGCCTTCAGCACTTGTGTCCTTCATTCCAGTTGTGGGACATGCCACCAGCTGTCTCTGAGCAGCTCAGGGTCTTTGTGCTTGTTCATCTACCTCTGTTATGTATTTCTGCAAGCCAGTAGGAGGAATAGCTGGGAAAAGAATTGTCTCCTTTATACAGTGGTACAGTTTGTGCCTCATTGATGAGTGTGACATTAGTTAATGATCTTTAATTGTTCAGTTAGATTTCCTATAGCTTCATAGTCTGGAGAACCCTGTATCCCCTGCCCAGCTTGGTCTGGACTCCTGGTTTTCTTCCTGTGCTTACTCCTTATTCCCTTTGACCCAAACACTGTATTTTTGTCTACTAGAACATTAATAAATAAAGAAAACCCCCATCAGCTTGCAGTTTCACAAAGTAACCTGTTGCTCTGGCTTCTATTTTAAGTAACTATCTTTTCTTGTTCAGGGATGATTCCCTCTCATAGCTTCTTCCACATTCCTGAGATGGAATCTTTAGATTTGCAAAAGGTAATGAGATATCTAGAAAATGTTTAATTATTTGTAGACAGATACAGGGGGTTTTTAAGTGCATGAGTATAAAGAGTTTTAATTTGAGATCTCTAAAAATCCGGGTTTTAACTTTTTGCCTACCAATTTATATTTGTGGTTGCTTAAGGTGAAGAGTAGTTTTCCTTGCTGCTTTCGTGCAGTGTCTCTGGACAATGCCTTAGCCAAATCCTTCTTTAAACCTTATCTTGCAGAGTTTTAGTGCCATCAGCTTCCAGGAGGAGCAATTACTTTTGACCGTTGTGCTTTTGTTTTGTCTTTGGGTCTCAGTTGTACTCTGAAGCTTGGAGCTGAGCAGTTGCATCCTCCACTTGACTTTCCACTGATCAAGGTCTCTTGCAATCTGTGTTTGTTGCTTGCATCCTTTGAGCAGTAGGAGATGATTGATAGTAATTAATTCCTTATCTGTTTATCCAGCATTCCCACTGAAACTGAGATCTAACTGTTCACTCTATTTTTTTTCTTCCTAGTGTCCTTCAGGTTTTGAACACTGGGTTCTGACTTCACTTCCCACCCCTGGCAAAGAAAAGAATGGAGCATGTTGGATTTCGTTTCCCTGCACACCACGCCTTGGGCAGAAGGGGCTGCCCACCTGGGGAAGAAGGGGCAACCTGCATCTGGCTGCAACAGGAAGAGTTTAAAAATAATAATCCTGTTATGTGCCATGGCTCTTCCTACAAACCTGACCCTGCCTTGGACCATCTGGAGAAACCCTGGGATGTACGTGTCCAAAGAGGAGCCCTGGTAAAAACCTCAGCCAGAAAACTCTGTGCCAGGCAATAGTGTTTTCCCATGTGAAGAGTTGGGTTTACTGGAGGAATCCCTCAATTGCGATCTTCTCTCTGCTGTGGCAGAAAGTTTCCCAGTGCCTCGAACTTGTGGAAGGCTGGCTCTGCTCTCACTTGGCTTGCTCTCTGGGGTAAAGTAGTTGGAGATTTTCATTAAGCCACCAGACGTGCACTTGGTATCCCACAGACTTGCAGAGGAATTTGATGGAATATCTGTGGGAAAAGGGTGTGCAATTTCAGGGGTTGTTTTCAGTGGTTTTGATGTGCCCGTCTCTGGAGTAACTGTTGTTATTCTGCAGGGAAGGATGGTGGTCGTGGTGTAGAAGGCTTTTTCTTGTCAACCTGAGTAGGACAGGAGGATGTTGAGTTTTTCTCTGTGCCAACTGAGCCCCATTGAATCAGAAACATGTTTTGAGAAGTCCCTATGCTGTTCTCAGCACTTTCCTGATACACCAGGCTGCTGTAAAATAAGCACAGGTGCTAATAGCTATTTCTGGGACATAAAAGTGTCATTTTGGGTTTGTTTCTGATCTGTCTTGCTACAGCAGAGAAATGGAAAGCCTGGGTGTGGCCTTAACAGAGCCCTGATTGCTTTTCAGAAGGGCATTTTCTATAGATGAAATATTTTTTTACTAATCTGGGAACTTTCTATGAATATGAAGCCAATGTTAAGTGTCCCCTTTAGATGCATTAGGCATCTCCCTCTGAGAAGTACCAGTGACAGATTTCTGTGTTTGTATTAGGAACAAACACATTTGATGTTTGATAGTGTATATGATTGGGGGGAAAGAATTGGCAGGTCCCTGTGGTTTCAAACCACCTTGGGGAAGAGTTGTACATTATTGTAATCTATATGTAAAAGTAGCTGCAAATTACATAGAAGCTTTTCTAAACCTTTTTAAATATATATTATGTATTTTAATTGAAAATGAGATTATTGGATAAAAAAACCCAAACCACATTCGCTGCATCTGTCCCCCTGATACCAGATAACACTACAGTACGGGAGGGAATGAACAAAAGGCATTTTGGGCCAAGAAGCTGAAAATGTCATTGGAAAAGTGGGAAGGGCACTGCAGTGTAACTGGGGAATGGTTGTTTTCCCCAGAACAGGCTGAAGGTGCCTGCGTGGCATGGCATTCAGCCACAGCTACTCGGTCTCTTTCCTCAACTGCACACTCCCACCAAGCCAAGAGCATGATGCTAGGGAATGCTAATGATTAACAGTGTGCTCATTCTCAGCTTGTTCCTTAAGTAGCTGGGCTGTGGCTGATACATAGGACAGATTCCCTAGCCTGCTAAGAAGATGATATGGATTGGATCATATTAGATCTACTGACACTCTGAGTAGCCCTTATGGAGGGCACGATCAGTTGTATTTGGTAGCTCATTTTATGGTTTTCGAAGTTTTTTGCTTTCTTGAAGTTTCTACTGCTGCTGGGGAAATTGAAGGCTGTGGGCCTTGGGGATGTGCCTGGGATTCTGCTCTTTCTCTTTGTTCTTGCAGGAGTCAAGAGTCAAGAGGTTATTTCAGAGCATTGGCTGGCCTGTTCCTGTTACCTTTTTGGGGTTTGCAGTGGCAGGATCTGTGGGACACGTGGTGCTTTCATGGTATTCTAGTAGGCTTGGTCTGGCAGAAAGCCTCTCCAGTCCTTTCTGAAGGTGGCAGTGGCTTCTGTTCAGGTTTGTATTGTGCGATGCAATGAGCCATATTGTTTTACCACCTTGTCTGCTCTGTTTTCATGAGTTTCATTTAGTTTTCATTTGATTGGAGATTGAAACAGGAATTGTTTGTCTGGTTACCTGCAACAAACAGTCTTCAATAGCCTCACCCATAGTGTGCTCTGCCGTCAGAGTAGTTTGACCTTTGCTTTGAAGGCTGTCTTCATGACAGACCTTGTGGTGATATGTTTCAAGTTTACCCACAGTGTGCATGTGTGGCCACACCTCATTGTAACAAACAGAAAGGCAGATCATAAGCTGGGATCCCAGGTCTTGCAGACTTGAGTCGTGGATGCACATTTTTACTACAGTTAGTTCATTACACAAATGGGTAGATACATCCTGATGGCACGTGTTGTACATAAGAATTGTCTATTCTGGACTGCAGCTAATACATCTGGCAGGATTTGTGTTATTTGGCACATAATATGCCACTTTGTCAGCTTGGGCCCTGAGGGGAAATGGATCCCATGATCTCCCGAGAAAGTTGACTGACTGCCTGTACTTCACAGCCATGTATCAAAGGACAAGACACCAGTATGTATAGTCAGGTTATATGTGACTCTCTAGCTTATTTCTCATTAAAACAGAGCCCAAAGCAGTAGGAAGGAACATACTATTAACCAGTACTTTAGACCTGCAAATCCATGGTGAACCATTTCTGCATGGGATAGTCTGTGGGGAAGAGGTGCTGTCTTTGGGCTGTTCCAAGGTAACCCCTAGGTGTGACAGCACTGAGAATCTGACCAGATCTCTGGCTGCAGAGAGCCTGACCCTGAGCGCTCAGGTAGCACCCCAGGGAGATCTATCTCCACTAGTACACGTCCTCGGTCTATTCCAGCTGAAGGAGCTGCAGCCCAGATACACCAGAACTCATCATGGTTGGTACCGTACAGTGTAAGTTCATAAGAGACCCTGTCCTTCTTCAAGGAATAGAGCATCTGTCTTATGTCATTCTTTCCCATACTTCCAGGCCAGACTCCTGGGGAACTGCCTGTCCTGAGGACAGCACTGGAGACAGGGAACACCTCTGGCTGGAGCCCTGCTCTACCAGTGTGCTGACAGTGACATCTCTGTCTTGCAGCAAACTGTGGAGTTGTTTTCTCTCTCCTCAACGCAACAGGAGCTGGCAATGGTTGAAGAAGCCTGAGAGAGTGCTGGTGCTGAGAGTGGTGTTTGGAAGGCTAACAGTGCTTTAGGAGTGCTCAGTAAACCATGAATGTAATGTTGCAGGCTCGAGCAGGCAACTTAGCTTCTCATTTGTATGTGTAGCAGGATGGCTTGGGTCATGGACACGGAGGGCAGGAATGCAGAGAATTCAAAAGTTCTCCAGCCCCTTCTTAATTAACTTCCTTTTCATAAACCGTAAGGTTTTCTAGCCTGGGATATTTCCTCATAGGGCACAGGAGACTTTAAAGTTCCTAAACTGCTGCTTGCTGAATTGGCAGGGGGTTGCTCAATGCTTGCCCAGCTTTATGTATTCTTGACCACAGTTTGCTGCTGTTTGCTGCTGGATTCAGGATAGTGGCTTGGTGGATCCTCGTTCTGTGTTAACACTGCAGGCCCTGTGCTTGTGGGCTGGCTTTGGGCTGGGATTTTGAGAGCAGCTGTGAGCTGGCTGGTGAGGGAAGGGGCCAGTGACATGAAGAGTGATGCTCCTGGATAACTGCCTGGGGGGAGCGGGCAGGGGACACTTGGCATGAAGCTTTATGTTATGTTCTGTGTATTTTCCTTGTCCTCACTGAGCTTGAGTAACAAGTTTCTTCATCTCCAGAGGATCAAATGCCTTTTTTCAGTGTGAAGCCATCATGCAGCTCTGGGCCACGAAGGATTTGGGTAACTAGGCCCATGGAGCCTGGTAGGAGGTACACTTGTTTTTATTTACACCTGGATTTAGCAAATTGCTTGAGCCTTCGTCATAACTTAGGCATATTTTACTATACTCCCAGCTTCCTGTGAGAGCTTGAAATATTGACAGCTTCTTGGAGCCCTTAATTTTACTTGGTGTGTCTAAAAACATGTCATCCCCTACCCTGTACCGCTTTAAAAACAGCAGTCGAATCATCCTGGTAAGTGAGAGGAATGAAAGCAGTGGGAGCGTTCCAGAGCCCAGCTGTATTCATAAACAAGGCTCACTAGAAGCAAGTAGCACTAATCAGCTTTTCCAAAGGAAGTGCCTAGAAAGCTTTTATGTAGATCATCATTTGTTAATTTTCTTTATTATTTGCTTATTTATAGCCACGCTCAAATGCTTCAGGGCTAGTCTTCCTCCAGGAATGAGAAACGTGTGTCTGGTGCCATGGGTAGGAGTGCTTTGGGAGTAGTGTCCTGAACTGTCACCAAAATAACGTGTGAGTTTGAACATGTTATAAAAAACCCACAACAAATCAATCAGCTCTGGGACATGAGCATGAACAAGGATAGCTTAGGGTTTACCTCAGTTGCATGTCTAATGAAAAACATGTTCTAATTAATATGGGGAATGCAAACAATGGGTGACTCCAGAAGCCTGAAAGATCTGTCCATGTGAAAGCGCAGTAGCATGTGGTAACCCATCACCACAGTTGCTCAGCCTTCATGAAAGGGATCCCCTCTCTTTAGTAGCCTTTATGTCTCTCCCTGCACCCCAACACGTCTGTAGTCAATGGAATCATAAATCACATCTAATGTTGTGGTGTAAAGCAGGGAGAAGAGGCAGCAGAAGGTGAAGGAGCTGATGGTGTTATATTTACGATTTTCTGGCTAAGGCAGTGTTACGGTGTGGGGTAGGAGGGGATGTTTGCACCTGGTGCTGTAGTGCTCAGCGTGGTGCTACCCTGTGGTGCTCCCCAAGGTATCTTGAGAGATTTGGCTACATAGAAGATAGATCACTTCTTTATAAGACAATAGAGATGGTTCTATGAAATGATGCTTCCAGCACATTGGAGTCTTCACCTGGTGCGATTCCAGGAAGGGTTTCTGCATTGCTAGCGCAGACACCTGCTGCACGCAGGGCAGGCACCACTAGCTGACATAGTTTCCACCCCATCCCCTCTGCACTCTTTCACCCATTTCTCACAATATTTTACATAATAAATCTCTGCTTTTGTTTGCTCTCTGTAGCAGTGTAACTTCTGAACCATTACAGGCTCTTTGTTACCATCTGTGCTAGCAACAGTGTAGAATGTGCTAGACTAGGGGGGAATGTTTGACAAATAAAAACCTGTAATCCTCTTCTCTGTGTCTCATGCGGTTTGTTCTGTTTCCCTAGCAAGAACCAGTTATTTTTTCCTTGCCCTTGGCTTCTTTCCTCTGCTGTCCATACCTGTTAGAGCTTTCCCTTGGTAGAATGTCCCTTAACTGGCCAGAGGTGGAAGGCTCATGGTGTGACAGCCCATAAAGGCTTCAGTGCTCTCTGCAATGTATAGAGCCTCTCATTACAACTTCCCAACAGTATTGGGAGGGCCCTAAAAGTGACCCTGGGGAGTCTTTTCTGCAGGATTAGTCTAGAGTCATCCTGTCCCCTTTGTTCCTTGCTCTTCTAAATCCCAGTGCAGAAGATGACTCTTCTATATATTCAGACATCTTTGAGTGTCAGCAACTCTACCGGTTATCTCTAGGAAGAGACAGGGCTTTGCTGCTGCTCTGTTCTTTCAAGCATTCCATCGACAAGCAGATGCTGACACTTAACTAGGACAGATGAGCATGTAAGTGAGGTTTTTAACTAGGCTTCACTACCCCAAATCCTTAGTCAGAAAAAGGAAGGTTATTACAGCTGGGGAGCATTTTTGGTATTGGAAGGTAATGGCTTGGAGTTGCCTGTTGAAGGGGACATGAATGTTAGAGTGGAAGCCAGGAACTGGTCATTCTTTGGGACAGCTCAGAGGTGTGCAAGAAGATAAGAGGCCCCTCTGGGTGGGAGAAGGCTTCAGCTACACACCTTGAGGGGTCCTTCCTTGACATAAGGCAAGTAGGAATGCAAATACAGTCTGAGCCAGTGAAGCAGTTTGTGAGGAGCATGGTGGAGCCCTTGAATCAAAACAGCGTGTCATTCCAGCAAGTTTGCTTTCTCACAGCTGGGATGGGACTGGAGAATGCTGTCTCACTCTGCCCTGGGAGTAGACTGTGCACTAGCTCAGGAGAGGTCTTGCAGAATACAAGACTGGTTCAGAGCCTCAGTCATATTGCTTTAGGATGGAGGCAGGTAAAGAGATCAGAATGCAGGACCTGGTTAGACACATGGAAAGCAAGTCAGGTGTGTTTTTAAAACTTCCAAAGAGAAAGTCTCATTCATGAAATTGCATGGCATGTGTACAGCCAGATAACTTGCGTTAAAAGCCTTGGATATTGAATATTCAATAATATCTGATAAAGAATATAATTGAAAAACAACAGTGTTAAGGTGGTTAACGCAAATAACTCTGGAAGGGATCTTAAGGCTCCTGCTTCAAGATTTAAGCCAATCTCCAAAAATGGGGGATTAGGAGGACATCCTTAGGGGGAACTATTTGGCTCTCATCTGTTCTTTGGGCACTTCTTAGGGCTTCCTGCAAATACCTAAAGGTGCTGTTGGGGAAACAAAATGCTGAGAATGTATTTGCAGTTGTTGATCGGATCAGAGTGGATGCGTTCAAAACTTGACATAGAACAGGGGACTAGGCGTTCCCCCCAGTAGCAGTTAACAATTTTTGTGCCAATTTGAGAGGAGAGGAAAGCCCAGAATAGATACCAGGCTGGGTCCTGGGTGCCTTGGCTCAGCTTCGCTGTTGATACGTGTGACACAGTCTGCTGTAATCACCGAGAATCCTGCTGTATTTTGTCCTAACAGGTATGTTGGTTCAATGCACCTCGTTTGCTGTAGGTCAGCCTTTCTTGCAGCCTTGGAGACCTTGCAGCTCTCACAAGTTGTCACCCTAAGCATTTTGGCCAATGGAATAGTTGCCTGCAGAGCAGCAGTACTTTGAAGCCAGTGCAAAAAACTTCACCTGCTTTTCTCCTCAGCTTAGTTTCTAGCAGAGACCTGTTTTGCTCCAGTTGCTTGCTGGTTGATGAACACTTTTCCCATGCTGCAAGTGATGGGACCACACAGCGGTGTGGACCGCACAGCGGTGAAGTCTTGCTGCCCTACTTCATGTGGCTTGTGGTAGAATAGCTGGTGTGTGGGGAAGGCTGGGAGGTGGTGGGGTGTACACTGCCTGCTCCAGACCTGTCATGGCAGGACAGTCTGTCACCAGCCCCTATGTGCTACTTTTTTTTTCTCCCTGTACTGCTGTGGTAAGACCAGCAGCCATGGGCCTGGCTTTTAATGGGTGGGTTGTAGGAGCTATGACAGTGGCTTGCTGTTCTCTGCAGGCTAGCACACACCGTTCCTACCACCATGCAGCTTGGGGAAGGCTTGGCTCTTACAAAAGCAGTCCTGGTTGTGCCTGCCAGCACGCCTTTCTGTTAGAGGCTGGCAGAAACTTGGTGACTGCTTTGGGTGTGTGCCTGCATCCTCCTCACAGTAATTCCAGGTAAAGTCGCAGTGGCCTGACTCTCTTTTGGGTGTGCTGAACATCCTGGGGGGTTCCTCCAGAGGAGAGGCACCCTGGGCTCTGACAGCTCTCCTCTTCCAGCCATGAAGCAATGGAGAGAAATATCCTAGTCCAAGCAGATGAAGGGTGCAGGGCACCAGGGCAGGAACCCAAGCACTGAAGTTGCCAGACTTGGTGTGCTGCATGGCTTAGAGTCGTCTGCTTCTCTGAAATGGTGTAGTGCCTGCACTGCTCTTCCCAGGAAGCCTCAAAGCCTGGGCCTCAGTGAGTGCGACAGTTTCTCAGCCTGGCCAGGCACAGGAGAGATGCAGGGGGAACTGGTAAGGTGAAGGACTGGCTCATGAGTTTCAAAAGCTAGCCTATAGTGACTGTAGAATTCTCCTGAAGTGCCTGATCAACAAGACCCTTCCAGGCTTCTCCGGTGACACGATTCCCCATACCCGAGTTATCTGCTACACGACCTACTTGGGGCATGACAGAAACTTTTCTGGCTCTGTGGGGATGGGAGTAGATGGTTGTTTCACGTCTTGCTTTCTAGCTCTGGGATCACGTGGGGATGTTTTCTTGTTGGGGAGCTGAGGTTGGCTGTCTCCCCTGGCCTTGCCAGCAGCTCTGCTCATTTCTGGTCAGGGTTCACAATCCCTGGAGCCCTTCATCTTGCTGTTGTGACCAGTGCTTGTTCTGTGATCCAGAGCAAGCAGCAGCTGCCCCAGCTCCTTCAAGGCCAGCTCTTTGTGCACAGAGAGAGACAAGGTGCAAAAGGGAACCGGCTTTGTGTTTCCTGGGAACGGGAAGCTTTTCACCCCCAAACAGTGCTGTGCTGTCACTGCCTTCTCCCTTCTCTTTGCCCAGCAGTGTGGGGGGATGGTGAGGGGTGAGGCTGCTGCTGGTGGCTGGGAGCTGGCCCCAGGCTGTGTGGAGCTGTAGATGTGGTGCTTGCTTCAGGAGCAGTGAGCCCTGGGGAGAACTGGCTGCTGCGGTTCATTCCAGCCCTGCAGGGGACAGAGCTGCTTTCACAGGGGCAGGAGAAAGGCTCGCAAAACGGCTACCAGGCTGCTCTGGATAATCAGAGTGCTATGCCTGATGGTGAACAGGACACCCAGCTGCCCTTATCTGCACCAGTCATCCTAGTACTGGTGCTACTGTCCCAGCCAGTACTGCCCAGCACCAGTAGTTGTGGCATTTTACTGCCCAGGCACCAGCTTGGATCAGTACAAGCTGGCCCAGACCCTGTGCAGGTTCTTCCACCCTGTGCTGCAGGGAGAGCACCTGTGGCATGGCTGGGAAAAGAGTTGGTCCTGCTTTCTGGCCTTGTTCACGGAGCACCTGCTTGTGAATGCGAGCAAAATGCTGTAGAAGCAGCACCCGTGCCTTGCCTACTCCTGGCCAGGTGCCTGGCAGGGGGAAGCCAGCTCCTTCCTCCAGCGCTGTCTTCCTTGCTGGAGCATCACAGCCCCTTGAAGACCCTCTCTCTTCCTGTTGAACATGCAACACTGGGGGAGCTGCCCATCTGAGGGAAGAGGACATAGCTGGCCCAAACAGGACAGGTCCAGCCTCTGTGCCTAGCTGCTGGCCCTGGAACAGAGCTGTCGGTACAGGACTCCTCCACAGCTGGGAACATTTAGTTTCCTGGAGCTGGAATCATCTTGGGGCTGTGGTCAGCCAGGCACCACTGTCCTGCGGTGTAAGTTTGGATCCCCCTCCCAACATCTGGCAGAAATAAAGCACACATCCATGTTAAACATAATATATTTATAGCAAAAATAGGCATTTTCTGTAGCTTCCATACACAAGGTTTTCTCCCCATACATTTACGCAGTAAACAGGTTGACTGAAGTAGCGTGCACTGGGCTGACTCGACAGCTGCCCTTGCTTCAGGCTCCCACTTACCACCCTGGCTTTATTTTCCCCTTTTGTGGCTGCTCTCCAGAACCTGCACTGGATTTCTCGTACCTCCCCAGCCAGGGGCTGCAGCACAGGCAGGAATTAGCCCTGGAACACAGGGGAGCAGTGGTGCATGCTCCTGCCCACCGGGCAGAGGGCAAAGCTGGTGCACAGGCTGACTGTTCAAATGGGGACAATCTAGGGAGTACCCCAAGCCCAGGTTCAAGGAGAAGCTTCCCATAGCTCACATGCTGACCGCAGGCTCCTCCACTATGCTGTAAAGTAGCAATAGACTGGGCACAGGACCTCAGACCTTTCAGGGTGGTTAGACGGTACAAGCCACGCTAACTCTGAAAGCCTTCCTTGTTCCTCCTGCCTCTCTGCTGAGAGGAGGCAGAGAAGGGGCTTTGGGGTAAGCTCCCCAAGGACTGCCCAAAGTCCCCCGAAGAAGCCTCCAGAGCCTGAACACTGTCAGAGAATTTCCTACCTCGCTGTCAGGGAAGGCAGAGCACTAGGGTACCCTGCCAGCAAGAGCTTCACAGTTTGAAGTTCATCTGTGTCATCACTTGTCCATCCCAGAGGGGTTTGGCACATAGACCTAAAGGGCAGGACATGTAGGCAGCAAGCACATCCCCTTCCTGTCCTGTGCTGGGGATGGGTGCTTGCTCAAAGCCAGTGCTCCTTCCTACCTGACCATGCAACTCAGGATATTGCAATGCACCTGTAAGCTGCCTGTGCTGTTCCCAAGTGAGATGCATCACACTAAGGAGGCCAGGTGCCAAAGGGTGCAGCACAGCCAGCTCTCCTTTCTGTCCTCCCTGTGGCAGCCAAGGCTTCTGCAGCAGCCAGATGAGGAACTTCTGCTTGTGGGGGAGCATCCCTCTAAACCAGCCCCGGTCCCCTCCCACCTCCCTCTACCCCTGTGTCTTTGGCAGTCCTCCTTGGACACATCCAAGTCTCCAGCATCACACCGACATCTCAGCAGCACAAACTTGCCTCACAGTTTGATAATTGCACGTAACGGGGCCACTCAGCAAGCCCCACAAGAAGGGGAAAAAAAAGGAACAAGACAGTCAAGTAAACTAAATTGAGTAATCCCTCGCCGTCCATCCCAGCATGACAGGTCACACACGAGTCCAAAGAAAGAGGATGCTACCTGGCCCTGCTGCAGCAGAGCTCCCCAGCATCTAGGAGATCATGTACTGGGTGATGGCCTGCAACGCATACAGCAGCTCTGCCTGCATTCGGGCTTCCAGGATGAGCAAGTTCACATGAACCTAAAGGAGAAGCAAGAGAGGTTCAGGAAGCCACAGTGCAAACAAGCACCCACCTGGGCTAGTAACTGTTTTGGTATTGTACAAAATGCCACCGTTTTTTTTCCAGCACAGGCAGCTGCCCTTTCCCCCTCCTCGCAGTTCTGCAGGCTGTGACTGCCTCCTGCAGCCATGTGCTGGGGAGCCCCTGGCACACTTGGCACCAGTATGCCAGGCTGGCACGAGCAGAGTCCCTGCCACCCACAGCAGTCACTCCTGCAAGTTACAGCTGGACCGAGGGCTTGTCTGGAGGCACTCATCGATGCGCTAATCTTGGAGATCCCTGTGCTGCCAGTGGCCCCTGTGCTCCTCACATTACGGGCAGTCCCATGCCACGCTAATCCCAACTCCTTACAAACAGCCAGTTTCCATTTCCCTCCCACCTGCCTCAGACTGGTTTGGTACCTCAGAGGTTTCCTGTACAGCCCCTGAAGCACCCCAGCCCATAGTGCCTGCCCACTCCCGGCCCCACTGCAGCGAGTCAGAGCCAGGGGCAGGCTGTCCCACCTTTTCACTGTGCTTGAACTGCTTCCAGAACCTGTCAAACATTTCTGAGTTTGTCTTCTCTGGGTAGCAGGTGACAGTTTTAATGTAAACTTTAAGGATTCGCTCCAGGAGCTGATTCACTTCTGCGTAGTCGTAGTCATCATACCTGTGGGGAGCACAGGGACGAGTCACGGCCAGCACTGTGTCCCTGTGCAGCACTTCACCCATAGTCTCCTGAGGCACAGCACAGCCGTGGGGCAGGGGAACACATGGCAGTGGCCACCAGGCACTGAAACCCCATCCCTGAAGCACCCTGCCCTGGCCAGAGAAACTGAGCATCTCTTCCCTGCCTGGCCCAACATCCAGGCAGGTGGATTCACCTCTGTCTCTTTTCCAAGCCCGTCTGCAAGTCAGCCTGAGTGCCCTACCCTCCTCCTGCCTGGGTCAGCTCTTTCTTTACCCCTGGACCATAAGGTTGGTTTCCCTACCTAATGCCGAACATGCAGTGGATGTAGTTCCAGATGCCCCGCTTGAAGACAGAGGGCTCGCAGCCCTGCCGCTTGGCAATGGCACTGCTTTGCAGACCATCCACCATTCGAAACTTCTCATCCAGGAGATGCCCGATGTCAGAGTAGAGCCGGTTGACCAGTGAGAAGCCATGGTCTTCCCAGGAGTAATCCTGTTGAGCACAGCAGAAGGCTTTCGCAACTGCAAAAAGGAGCCCGGGGCATGTTCCCAGGAAGAGGGGCTGGAGACCTCAGGACACAGCAGAATTCAATAGGTTTTCTCTGGGGGCAGCACTGCCACAAATCAACATCCCTCATCAGGCAGGTTTTTAATGATTTTGACCCTTGCCTTGATGAAGACAATGTGAAGAAATCAGCAGCCCTTGGGGTCAGGCCGCTGGTCACCTCCCTCTCCCCAACACTACTGGGCCAGGTCCCCTCTGAGGGCCACCCTTTCCCATGTGAGCATTTTTCAAAAGCAGCTGCACAGGCACCCCCGTGACCACCCACTCCCCACCAGGAGTGGAAAGGTGGCAGCCTGGGCTTCTGCCCACTGGGAGAGCAGGAACCTCACCTGGACTCTGAATACCTGCGTCTGATCCTCATCACGCCGGGCAAAGTCCTGGTATCCAAACTCAGGGTCCTGCATGTAACATGCAAGGTTGGTGGTACCGGTGACTTCCCCATCGGTATCTGAGAGAAGGGAGAGCCCCCGCAGGTGGGTCAGTGATGCTCAGTGGCCCCAATCCTAACAGGTGTCAAAAGCTGGACCCTGGTGCATCTCTTTGGGAAGCACCATTGTCTTCTTCCCCACCACCAGCATCCCAAGAGCCCCTCTCCGAATCGTGTATCAAAGAAAATATAAGTATAGACATAGTGGACCAACACTCTGGTATGCCATACGAACTCCCACTCTGCAGAGGCACCTCTGCGCCCTGCCCCTCACCTTCCTCTCGGTCCTGCTGCAGCAGCCTCATCTCTTCCCTGCCCTCAGTCTCCATGTGGATCCGCTGCATGCGTTCCCGGAGGGAATCCAGCTCCATGCAGGAGTCCAGGGACTGCACAGAAACAGGCTTAGGGGTGAGGGCAGTGGTCCCAGCTGTGTCCTCTGTCCCTCCATGGACCCACCCTCGAGGGCTCACCCGCTTACGATTGATGTGCAACAGCTCCTGGCTGCAGCCGTTGCTGGCGGTAGCTTCGCAGAAGCACTGGTTCCCGAGCGATGAGAGTTTCAGCGAGCCTCGGCCCCCTGGCCCCTCGTCCTGCTCACAGCCACAACCAAAGACGAAGCTGGCAAGCGCATGGCAGTGTGCCAGAAGGACAACAGCGTGCACCAACTCTGCCAGCGACCAGCTCCACTCACTGATTTTCAGCAGCTTCTGCAGGACACAGACAGATCAGTGATGTGACACAGGTGGGGTGCTGGGACCTCTTGAGGATGTTGCTCTTCCCACCACTGCCCCCGCAATACCTCAATGTGCTCCTTGGTGATGAGCCAAGGCCGATGTGCCAGGATCTTGTTGATCTCATTGAGGTTGCGGAGTTTTGGGGGGATGAAGTCGAGGCCACGCAGCCACTGGGGATCCCCTCCCGCTCGCAGGAACTGCAGCACGTGCAGGTTCACCAGGTACCGGCACTGGTGCCGGGCAGCTGCCTGCAAGAGCACCATGTCAGTGTTCCTATATTGTACTGGTGGGACAGGCGTCCTGGGACCCCATGTCCACCTCCTCCAGGATATCATAATTTTGGCCTCTGCAGAGAAGCCTGTGGCACATGCTCTCTGGTGGAGGGGGAGTGGGAAGCCTCACAGGGCTGAGCAGAGCCCTTTGTCCCCGGTGGCAGCTCCCAGCAGAGCTCACCATGATGGCAATGTAGTGCCGGCAGTCGAAGGGCAGCGGGCCGTCCATGTGCATCAGGTAGTGTTGCGTCTTCAGGAAGCTGTCGAGGTACTGTGGGTGGTAGCCCATCTGCTGGGTCACCGCCTCCAGCCGTCCCCGGCTCGCCAGCACCTTTACAAAGAGGAACTGGGGGCACTCGGGTTCGCTGCCAGACATCTTCACTACCTGCAGGGAATATGCTCTGCTTAGTTCTCCTTGGAACAGCCCAGGCTGCAGCAACCCCACCCCAGCCAAGCCTAGGCTCTGCAAGGGGCTGGGATCCCCTCTGCCAGCTTGAAGCTCCCAGAGGAACACTATTAGGTCAGAAGCCACCATGCAGGGCTTAGACTCAGGTCGGGAATCTGGGCAGAGCACTGCTCGGCAGGATCACTACTAGCAGGAAAGGCTGCAAGAAACACAGTTTGGTCTCTGGGAGAGGGCATTACCTAATGAGCAGAAGCAAAGGGTAAGCTAGGAGTGTTTTTTCCTCGCAGCCTTAGAGGCAAATGCAAGGCTGGATCAGGAGAAACGGGACAGACGAAAGACCTCCCAGAAGAGAGCAGCTCATCAGCCTTACTGCCAGGCCCCTGCACCGCCAGCACTGATCCCTTCCGCCTAGCACTTGGGACAGGGGAAGAGCCATGAAGCCAGCTGAGCTGCTCTTGGCTCCTGTCCTGGCAAGCTAAGGGGTGAGCGATATCCTGGCACCCACCAGATGCTCAGGAGCACATGGAGGGGCTCAGACGTCTCCCCATGCACTGCCCAAGAAGACAGCATGGAAGCAGGTCCTGCAGCCCATGAGCACGTAGCGCAGCTGGCAATGTGTGTCCCCCTGGTGAAAACACAGGCAGGCAAGAGGGGTCCATACATCCTCAGTAGTACCTGCCCCAACTGGGCATCAGTGCTCCGGCTGAGCACAGCCCTGCACCACACCAACCTATGCCCTCCTGAAAGTGGTGGGAGCAGAAGGTGGGGATGTGCAAAAGGTGCCCGGGCAGCTGCTGCACCCCAGCAGTCCCATTGCCACATCTCCCATCCACCAGTGGGGTCTGAACCCTCAGCCAAGGCATGGGTGCAGCAGGTGCCAACCCTTGTCACACAGAAATCATGGCTCTTGCTTATACACAGGAGCCAGCAGCACCCTCAGATGCAGAGGGCGTGCCTGAAATCCAGGCTTGAACTGAAATCTCTGATAGGAGCAACTGGCCCCACTGCCACCACCATCATCTTCCTACCACCCATCTCTCCTGAGCAGTCACCCAAAGCCTGAAGGGAGTCTACAGGAAAGCTGGGGAAGGACTTTTGACAAGGCTTGTAGTGATAGGACGAGGGGGAACGGCTTTAAATTGCAAGAGGGAAGATTTAGATTAGACATTAGGAAGAAATTCTTCACAATGACAGTGGTGAGGCCCTGGCACAGGTTGCCCAGGGAAGCTGTGGATGTCCCATTCCTGGAAGTGTTCGAGGTCAGGTTGGATGGGGCCTTGAGCAGCCTGGTCTGGTGGGAGGTGTTAGAACTGGATGAGCTTTAAGTTCCCTTCCAACCCAAACCATTCTATGACTCTATGACCAGGGCACAGTGACCATGGTGGCACAGCAGCAAACCAGGAGCATGTCTGCAAACCAGCCCCTGCTTCGCCATGACCCCAGGTTATCACTGTTGGGCAGGACACAATGACACCCTCAGAGCCCCAGTGCCCCACGCACCTCACCTTGTCAGCGGGTATCTTGCCAATCACAGAGCTACAGAGCTACATCAGCATGGCACCACAAGGTGAACCAAAGGGTTGCGGCAGGACAGTGGGGACGGCAAAGCTGTGGGGCAAGGAGTGGAGCACCTCAGGGGGAAGCAGAGCACGGCTGAGCTGCATGGCAGCACTGAACGGTCACACCCACACAGGCAGCACAAGAAGCAGCTCTGGCTATTTTCTACTGTCCTGCAGTTCTGCCCAACACACCATCGCTCACGTGTCAAGAGGTTTACTAGATGCCATTTTGAGCTTCTTCTTTGCTTTTAACCAAACAGATCCAAAAAACCACCCAAACCCCAAATTAAAATGGAGAGGGATGGCGAGCACCAACTTTCTGGCCTATGGGAGAAGGTCCAAACCAGAAGTGACCTGCAGAAGCCCCCTGCAAAGTCCCTCTGCTCAGGGAAATGAGCTGCCCCGAGGACACCCAAGGGGCTGCAGCCACTGGTCTTCTCCTTCTGGTGGGCAGATGGAGGAGCTGGCGGCCCTTCTGCTCCCCTTGGGGGGAAGATGATCCTCAGCAAGGAGCCATACAATCACCCCAGCTCAGCGGCTGTGTCCACCAGCTCTCCTTGCTCTGCTTGTCCAGGTGATGATGGAGTGAGGCACCAGGCAGACATGGCTTGGAAAGGGGAGGATGAAGGAAAGGGAAGGACAGACCCCATCTCGGCCCCGGCTGGACTCTCCTTGGAATTCCTCATGGCACCAGTTCAGCCCAGGGTGTCTCCTGCTGGCACCACCAGCCATGTCCCCCCTTGCTTGCCTTCCCAGCCTCTCCCATCACCACCGATTCCACCTTCCTCACCCTCCTCCTCCCCTTGCCCACTCCCAGTCCTGGGCAGCGGAAGCAACACTTCCCTCCCCAGGGGGGCTTTCGTGTGTCCAAGGTCCCGAACCCCAACAGGCACCCCGACTCCAGCCCCACTGCCAGCCTCAACCTCTCCCAGCCAGGGCACGACCGGGGGGGCGCTGCCCGGCCAGCCAATCACGGGGCAGCAGTTTGCATGTCAAGCAAGTGGGGGGAGCGCAGCTGGTGCTGTGCCAGCCCGGACAGCACTGGGAGCCGCGGGAGAGGGGCCGGGGGACCCAGGCAGGACTCCGCCGAGTGAACCTCTTCACCGTGCGGGGCTCCATCCCTCCGCGAGGCGAGACCACGGCTCCGGCGGTACCGGAGGCTCCGGCGGTACCGCAGGCTCCGCCCGTGAGGCTCACTGGGGACGCGCCGAGCACCTCTCGCCCGGCCCCCCCGCGCCGGCAACCGAAGATGCGGGGAAAGCGCCCGTGCCCGCGGCAGGGGTCCCCATGGCGGTGACGGTACCGGTAACCGGGACCCCATTGTGCGGGCGGCGCCAGCGCCCCCGGTGCGCGGCGCGGGCAGTGCAGGCGGAGAGAGAAAAACAAGTTTGATTGGCAGTGATGGAGGCTCGGCACCTCCCGCATCCCGCACAAAGGGGACACTGGAGGCGGCGACGGCGCCGCCGCGCCCGTACCGGCACCGGTACCGGCACCGATCCGCGCGTTCCCGCGCCAGGACAGCGCGGCCCCGCGCACGGCGGCGGGGGTGACCCGGGATGCCGGTGCCACAGCCGGGCCGGGCCGATGGAGGCAAGCAGGGCTGAGCCCGGTGCTCTGGTACCGGCTCCGGTACCGGTGGCGGCGGGGCGGGTCCTACCTGCCCCGGCAGCCGCTGGCACCGGCTTCCTCGGGGGTGCTCCACGCTCTGGGGACACACGATCATGGTGAGCCTGCGGTGAGCCCGTGCCGTGCAGCGCCGGGGAGCAGCGCCCCTCCTACCACCCCGTCCGGCCACCAGCACCGCTGAACCGGGCACCGCGGCAGCCGGAGCCGCCGGGGGGCGTGGCCTCCTCTCCACCTCCGCCAATCCCTGCCGTCAGGGGGCGTGGCCTCCTCTCCGCCTCCGCCAATTACGGCCGTGAGGAGGCGTGGCCTCCTCTCCGCCTCCGCCAATTACGGCCGTGAGGAGGCGTGGCCGCCGGCGCGTCGCCCTCGGTCGGTCGTGAGGGGGCGGCAGCCCGCGCACCACATGGGCGGCGGTGGAAAGTTCCCCGTTCGGCAGGCGCGGAGGCCCCGCCCCCTCGGGCGGGGGCGGCT
>JAUMJL010001782.1:0-67157 GCA_033558185.1 Dromococcyx pavoninus
CCTTTGCCCCTCCCAAACCCCCCATAGGGACCCCAAAATCCCCCCCCAAACTGCCCCCCTCACCCCCAAATCCCTCCCCCTCCCCTAGAACCCCCCCAACTTATCACCCCTTATCCTCCCCGACCCCCCTTTGCCCCTCCCAAACCCCCCATAGGGACCCCAAATCCCCCCCCACTCCAAATCCCCCCTCATCACCCCAAACCTCCCCCACCCCAAATCCCCCTTTATCCCCCCAACCCCCCCATAAGGACCCCCAAATCCCCCCCACCCCAAATCCCCCCCCTCGCCCCCCCCCCTTACCCGCCCCCCTGGTCCCGCGGTGAGCACCCAGGGCCCGGTCCCCCCCGGCCGGAGGGGGTCGGGCCCGAAGGCGATGGCTCGAGGGGCCCCCCCGAGGTACCCCAGGGTGGCCAAGAGGACCCCCCCCCGGCCACCCCCAGAGCCTCAGGGCCCCCCCGGCTTCGGCCGCCGCCAGGAGGAGCCGGGCCGGGAGACCCCCCCCGCGCCCCCACGCCAGAGCCCGCACTGAGCCCCGGCTGCCGCGGCGCCCCAGGGCCTGCGGGGGGGGAGAGAGAGAGGCACCAGTTAGACCAGTACGGACCAGTATGGGGGTGGGGGAGGCTCCGGGAGGCGGCCCGAGGCCGCCCCGGGGCAAACCAGTATAAACCAGTATAAACCAGTATGGGACCAGTATGGACTAATACGGACCAGTAAGAGTCAAATCGAGTAATATAAACTGGTATGGACCAGCACGTACCGGTAGTGACCAATATAAACCAGTAAACACCAGTAAAAAACAGTATAAACCAATATAGACCAGTACGGACCAGTATGGGGGTGGGGGAGGCTCCGAGAGGCGGCCCGAGGCCGCCCCGGGGCAAACCAGTATAAACCAGTATAAACCAGTATAAACCAGTATAAACCAGTACGGACCAGTATGGACTAATACGGACCAGTAAGAGTCAAATCGAGTAATATAAACTGGTATGGACCAGCACGTACCGGTAGTGACCAATATAAACCAGTAAACACCAGTAAAAAGCAGTATAAACCAATATAGACCAGTATGGACCTGTATGGGGGTGGGGGAGGCTCCGAGAGGCGGCCCGAGGCTGCCCCGGGGCAAACCAGTATAAACCAGTATAAACCAGTATGGACCAGTATGGGCCAAATTAAGTAATATAAATTGGTAAGAACTAGGAAATACCAGTATGGGCCAGTATGGACCAGTATGGGGGTGGGGCTAGGGAGGCTCCGGGAGGCGGCCCGAGGTTGCCCCAGGGCAAACCAGTATAAACCAGTATGGACCAAAATGGACCAGTAAGGGTCAGATCGACTAATATAAACTGGTATGGACCAGCAAATACCAGTATGGTATAAATATAAACAAGTAAATACCCGTAAAAACCAGTATAAGACAATATGGACCTGTATGGACCAGTATGGACCAATACAGAGTAATATAGGGGTGGGGGGGGGCTCCAGGAGGCGGCCCGGGGCTGCCCCGGGGCAAACCAGTATAAACCAGTATGAACCAGTATGGACCAGTACGGACCAGTAAGGGTCAAATCGAGTAATATAAACTGGTAGGGATGAGGAAATACTGGTATGGACCAGTAAGAAACAGTAAATCTCAGTAAAAACCAGTATAAACCAATATGGACCAGTATGGACCAGTAAGGGTCAGATCGAGTAATATAAACTGCTAGGGACCAGCACATACCGGTATTGACCAATATAAACCAGTAAACACCAGTAAAAAACAGTATAAGCCAATATGGACCAGTATGGACCAGTATGGGGAAGGGGAGGCTCCGGGAGCCGTCCCGGGGCTCCCCAAGGAAAACCATTATAAACCAGTGAAGACCAGTATAAACCAGTATGAACCACTAAACACCAATTAGAGTAATATAGGATGGTATACACCAGTATAGACCAGTATAAAGCAGTAAATACCAGCATAAACCAGTATAAATCAGTAAGCCCCGAAATAGAATAATGTAACTCGTTATGGACCAGTATAGACCAGTATAAACCAATATAGACCAGTAAGGACCAGTATGGTGCTGGGAGAACCTCAGGGAGCATCGCTGGTGCCCCCTCCCGGAGCAAACCAAGCCCTCCGAGTCCTTCCCAATCCCATCCCAGTCCCTCCCAATCCCCTCCCAGTCCCTCCCAGTCCCTCCCAGTCCCTCCCAGTCCCTCCCAATCCCGTCCCAGTCCCCTCCCTATCCCCTCCCAATCCCCTCCCAGTCCCCTCCCAGTCCCTCCCAGTCTCTCCCAGTATATACCAGTCCCTCCCAGTCCCTTCCAATCCCCTCCCAGTCCCTCCCAGTCCCTTCCAATCCCCTTCCCGTCCGTCCCAGTATATCCCAGTCCCTCCCAGTACTCACCCGGGGGGGGCCAGGCCGGTCCAAGGGCAGCACCAGCAGTAGCCCCGCCCATCCTCCCACCGCAAGCCCCGCCCCCCCGGGCTGCAGCGCCAAACACGTGACCGGGGGGCCCAGGGACACGCCCCCAGCCGAGGCCCCGCCCACCAGCGACCACACCTTTGGGGGAGAAACACGTCAATCACCGCCGGGCCACGCCCCTTACTCCCCGAGACCACGCCCCGCTTGTTCCGGCGAGGCCACACCCCCTCTCTGATAGACTGGGAGGGGCTTTGAGGGCATTGGGAGGGGCTGGGAGGGGATTGGGGATACTGGGAGGGACTGGGAGGGGATTGGGAATACTGGGAGGGACTGGGAGGGGATTGGGAATTCTGGGAGGGACTGGGAGGGGATTGGGGATTCTGGGAGGGACTGGGAGGGGATTGGGGATTCTGGGAGGGACGGGGAGGGGATTGAGGGGGTTCTGGGATTGCGTTTGAGGATACTGGGAAGGGACTGAGAAGGGATCGGGGATACTGGGAGGAGCACTGGGATGGGGTTTGGGGTTTGGGAGGGACTGGGAGCAGATTGGGGGGACTGGGAGGAACTGGAGGTGTTCTAGGAGGGGATTGGGAGGGGCTAGGAGAGACTGGGAGGGGATTGGGAGGCACTGGTGGGACTGGGAGGGCACTGGGAGGGACTGGGATGGGTTTTGGGGACACTGGGAGGGCACTGGGATGGAATTGGAGATACTGGGAGGGCACTGGGATGGGGTTTGGGGATACTGGGAGTGGACTGGGAAGGGATGGGGGGGACTGGGAATGACTGAGAGGGGACTGGGAGTGGATTGGGAGGGACTGGGAAGCCCTGGGAAGGGACTGGGAAGGACAGGGAGGGATTGGGAATTTATGAATGGGGGGAGATTTATGAATGGGCTCTGGCCACGCCCCCAAGCCACGTCCCTTCATCCAGTCCCCGCCCACCTTGACACTCCCATCCAGTCCCGCGCTGGCCACGCCCCCCGGGTGGGGGCTGAGGGCGCTGATTGGTCCCTGGTGGGCGGGGACCGCCCACAGCCTGCGGGGGGCGCCAATAAGGACCAGTATGGACCAGTACAGACCAGTGCCCCCTCCCAGTGCCCTCCCAGTTCATTCCAGTCCATCCCAGTATCCCCAAACTCCCTCCCAGTGCCCTCCCAGTTCATTCCAGTCCCTCCCAGTAACCCCAAACCCCATCCCAGTGCCCTCCCAGTCAATCCCAGTAACCACAACCCCCTTGCCAGTGCCCTCCCAGACCATCCCGTATGCTCAAACCCCATTCCAGTGCCCTCCCAGTTCATCCCAGTCCCTCCCAGAAACTCCAACCCCCCTTACCAGTGCCCTTCCAGTTTATCCCAGTTCATCCCAGTAACCCCACCCCCCCTCCCAGTGCCCTCCCAGTCCATCCCAGTTCCCCCAGTACCGGTTCCCTCCAGAGAGGCTCCACAGCTCCAGGTCCCCCCCCTCCCCTCCCAGTGCCACCAGTTCCGAGTTCAGGGCGGCCACGGCCCGGACGGCTCCGCAGGTTCCCTGCACCTCCTGCACCACCTGCACCAGTACAGACCAGTATAAACCAGTAAGAACCAGTATGAACCACTTAAAACCCATAAAACCACTAAAACCCAGCATAAACCACTACAAACCAGTACAACCCAGTACAAACCAGTATAAACCAATAGTATCCCCTATCCCTGCACTGCTCCCCTGCACCCTCTGCACCACCACACCCGAGTATAAACCAGTATAAACCAGTTTAAGCCATTAAAATACTAAAAACCAGTATAAACCAGTACAAGCCTGTAGATACCAGAAGAAACCAATACAAACCAGTATAAACCAATAGCAGCCCCCTCCCTGCACTGCTCCCCTGCACCCCCTGCACCACCACAGCCCAGTATAAACCAGTTTAAGCCAGTAAACCACTAAAAACCAGAATAAACCAGTACAAACCAGTATAAACCAATACAACTCCCTCTCCCTGCGCTGCTCCGCGGCACCCCCTGCACCACCACAGCCCAGTATAAACCAGTATAAACCAGTAAACCACTAAAAACCAGTAAAATCCAGTATAAACCAGTATGGACCATTACAAACCAGTATAGACAAGTACGGCCCAATATGGACCTCAATGGGGTGGGGGTCCAGGAGCGACCCCAATGTCTTGACGGTGTAAACCAGTAGAGACCAGTATAAACCAGTACAGACCAATATAAACCAGTTTAGATCAGTAGCCCTCCCAGTCCCTCCCAGTCCCTCCCAATCCTCTCCCAGTGCCTTCCAGTTCATTCCAGTATCCCTAAAACCCTTCCCAGTGCCCTCCCAGTCCCTCGCAGTATAAACCAGCCCCTGCCAGTTCCCTCCCACTCCACTCCCAGTCCCTCCCAGTTCATCCCAGTGTCCCCAAACCCCGTTCCAGTACATCCCAGTTCACCCCAGTATCTTCAAAACCCATCCCAATCACCTCCCAGTCCCTCCCAGTATAAACCAGTCCCCTCCTACTCGCCCCCCTAGTGCCCTCCCAGTCCCCACCCAGTCCCTCCCAGTCCCCTCCCAGTGCTCCCAGTCCCTCTCAGTCCCTCCCATCCCCTCCCAATCCCCTCCCAGTCCCTCCCAGTCCCTCCCAGTTACCTCCCAGTCCCTCCCCATCCTCATCCCAGTCCCTCCCAGTCCCTCCCAGTCGATCCCAGTCCCCTCTCAATCCCCTCCCAATCCCCTCCCAGTCCCTCCCAATCCCCTCCCAGTCCCCTCCCAATTCCTCCCAATCCCCTCCCAGTCCCCTTCCAGTCTCTCCCAGTCCCTTCCAATCCCCTCCCACTCCCTCCCAGTCCCCTCCCAGCCCCTCCCAATCCCCTCCCAGTTCCCTCCCAATTCCTCCCAATTCCCTCCCAGTCCCTCCCAGTCCTCCCAGTTCCTACCTCCCCGCTCCCCAGTCGCAGCCAGCAGACTCCGCCCCCTCCCACCAGGGCCCCCCAGCGCCCGCAGGGGCTCAGGGCGAGGCTCCGCCCCCCTCCGGACCACGCCCTCCGCCTCCAGCTGCCAATCGGGAGAGAGAATGGGGAGTCACGTGGGACAAGCAGACCACACCCCTTCCCTAAGCCACGCCCCCATTCCGGTACCTTCGACCATCGCTAGGCCACGCCCTCTCCCTTCCCTTGGCCACGCCCACCCAGTGAGGCCAATGGGGACTCACAGAGAGGGTACTGGGAGTGACTGGGAGGGGACTGGGAGGGCACTGGGATGGGGTTTGGGGTTACTGGGAAGGACTGGGATGAACTGGGAGGGACTGGGTAGGTGTTTGGATTTAGTGAGAGGTTCTGGGATGAACGGGAGGGCACTGGGAGGGCACTGGGAGGGGGGTTGGGGTTACTGGGAGGGCACTGGGTTGGGGTTTGGGCTACTGGAGGGGACTGGGATGGGGTTTAGGGTTACTGGGAAGGACTGGGATGGGGTTTGGGAATACTGGGAGGGACTAGGATGGACTGGGAGGGCACTGGGGTGGCATTTGGGGTTACTGGGATGAACTGGGAGGGCATTGGGATGGGGATTGGGGTTACTGGGAGGGAACTGGGTTGAAGTTTGGGGTTACTGGGATGAACTCAAATGAACTGGGAGGACACTGGGAGGAGGGTTGGGGATACTGAGAGGGACTGGGATGAACTGGAAGGGTCTTGGAGGGACTGGGAGGGACTAGGAGGGGAGTTGGGGTTACTTGGATGAACTGGGAAGGCACTGGGAGGGGGTTTGGGGTTACTGGGAGGGACTGGGGGTGGGCGGGGCAAAAAGGGAGGGGGGAGGTCACGTGATAGGGGTTAGGGGCGGGGTCAGGACCCACCTTGGGGGAGGGGTCCGGGAGCCTGGGGGGGGGGCGGGGCAGAGGAGGAGCCGGTGGGTGCTGGGGAGTGGGAGGGGGCAACTGGGGGGGGCGTTGGCCACCTCCTGGGCCAAGTGCCCCACGGAGGGGTGGTTCTGCCCCAAGGGGTCCTCCTGCCCCACGGCGATGAGGGGCTCCTGCCCCACGGCCGGCACCTCCTGCTCCAGCCCCACGGCCGCCTCCAGCACGGCCGCCACCTCCTCCAGCCCCACGGCAGCCACGGCACCACGGAGATGGGCGGCACCTGGAGGGGGGGAGGGAGAGACACAGGGAGTCAGGAAGGACAGGTAGGGACCCATAGGGACCCATAGAGAGCATAGAGATCCATAGTGACCCGTAGGGACCATAGGAACCCATAGGGACCCTTAGGGATCATAGAGACCCACAGAGAGCCATAAAGACCCATAGACACCCATAGGGACCCACAGACACCCATAGACACCCACAGAGACCCCCAGAGACCCACAAACACCCATATGGACCCACAGACACCCATAGACACCCATAGAGAGCCATAGGGACCCATAGACACTGATAGACACCCACAGAGACCCCCAGAGACCCACAAACACCCATAGGGACCCACAGACACCCATAGACACCCATAGAGAGCCATAGGGACCCATAGACACTGATAGACACCCCCAGAGACCCATAGAGACCCACAAACACCCATAGGGACCCATAGACACTGATAGACACCCACAGAGACCCATAGAGACCCACAAACACCCATAGGGACCCACAGACACCCATAGACACCCATAGAGAGCCATAGGGACCCATAGAGAGCAACAGGAACCCATAGGAACCCATAGGGACTTATAGAGACCATAGGGACCCATAGAGACCCATAGAAAGAGAACCATAGGCACCCATAAGGACCCTTAGAGATCATAGGGACCCACAGAGACCATAGGGACCCACAGGGCCCCCCAGCACCCATAGGGCCCCTCAGCACCCACTCACGGAGCCGCCCCAGGCCGTGGCTCAGCGCCCCCAAGAGGCCGCGGCTCCCGTGGGCCCCCAGGAAGTGGGGGCAGCAGAAAAGGGCCCAGAGGGGCTCCCACAGCTCAGCCTCAGCCTGCGCAAACCAGTACAAACCAGTATAGACCACTATAGACCAGTATAGACCAATATAAACCAGTACAAACCAGTATAAAGCAGTATAAACCACCTCTTCCCAATGCCCTCCCCACCCAGTTCGTCCCAGTCTCCTCCCCGTCCGTCACGATCCCCTCCCAGTTCATCCCAGTTCATTCCAGTATACCTCAAACCCATCACAGTCCCCTCCCAGTGCCCCCCAGTCCCTCCCAATCCCCTTCCAGTGCCTCCCAGTCCCCTCCCAGTTCATCCCAGTGTTCTCAAATACCCTCTCAGTCCCCTCCCGGTGCCTCCCAGTCCCTCTTAATCCCCTCCCAGTTCCTCCCAGTCCCTCCCAATCCTCTCTCAGTCCCTCCCAGTCCCTCCCAGTCTCACCAGTAAGCCGGGCAGGCTCGTCAGACTCTCGACGTCGGCCCCACTGAATTCCCACTTCCCACTGGGATCGGCCTCGCGGAGCGTCACCGCTTGGGGGAGGGGCGGGAGGTCAGGGCCCCTCCCCCATCCCAGCCCCTCCCCCCCAATTCCTCATTTTACCTCAAAATCGCCCTTTTTCCAAAAATTCCTCATTTTCCCCTCAAAATTCCCTATTTAGCCCCCAAATTCCTCATTTTCCCTTCAAAATTTCGTATTTCCCCCAAATTCTCTGTTTTCCCCTCAAAATTCTCTATTTCTCCCCAAATTCCTCAATTTTCTCCCATAAGTCCCTATTTTCTCCTCAAACTCCTGATTCACCGCTCAAATTTTTCTGTTTTCCCCCGAATTTCCTTTTCCCCTCAAAATTTTCTATTTCCTCCCCAAATTCCTCATTTTTCCCTCAAAATTTCCCCCTTTTCCAAAAATTCCTCATTTTTTCCCTCAAAATTCCCCATTTCCCCTCCAATTCCTCATTTTACCTCAAAATTTCCTATTTCCCCAAATACCTCATTTTCCTCTCAAAATTTCCAATTTCCTCCCCAAATTCTCCAGTTTCCCCTCAAAATTCCCTATTTCTGCCCCAAATTCCTCATTTTCCCTCAAAATCCCCCATTTTACCCCCAAATTCCTCCTTTCCCCCTCAAAATTCCATATTTTTCCCCAAATTCTTCATTCTGCTCTCAAATTCTGTATTTTCCCCCCATTTTTCTTCCCTCAGAATTCCCCATTTTCCCCCAAATTCTCATTTTTTCTTTCAAAATCCCCCATTTTTCCACAAAATGCTCCATTTTCCCCTCAGATTTCCCCCTTTTGCCCCCCCAATCCTCCATTTTTCTCTGAAATTTCCCCGTTTTCCACCAAAAATCCAAATTTTCCCCTCAAAATTCCCCATTTCCCTCCCCAGATTCCTCATTTTCCCTCAAAAAAAAGCCTAAAATTCTATATTTTCCTTCAAATCCCCCATTTTCCCTCAGAATTCCCCGTTGGCCCCCCAAATTCTGAATTTTTCCTCCAAATTCTGCATTTTTCTCTATAAATTCCTCATCTTCCCCCAAGTGCTCCATTTTTCTCCCAAATTCCTATTTTCCCTCAAAATACCCCATTTCCACCTCAATAAATCCCTAAAATTCTCTGTTTTTCTTCACATCACCAATTTTTGTCCCAAATTCCCCATTTTCCTCACAAAATTCTCCATTTCTCCACAAAATTCCCGATTTTCCTTCAAAACCCCCCAAAATAATTCCTCATTTCCCCCCAAATCCTCTATTTTTCTGCCTAAATTTTCGCACAATTCAAATTTCACCCCAAATTCCCATTTTCCCCCACAAATTCCCCATTTTTCCTAATATATTCCTGTTTTCTCCTCAAAATTTCCAATTTTCCTTCAAAATCCACTAAAATTCTGTTTTTATTCATATCACCAATTTTTGCCCCCAAAATCCCCATTTTTTTCCTCTAAAATTCACAAATTTTCCCCATTATTCCTTCTTTTTTTTTCTGAAAATTCTCATTTCCTCTCAAAATTCTGCTTTTCTCCAAAATTTCCCACTTTTCCTCAAAGTTCCCATTTTCTCTCAAAATTTACACTTTTTCTCAACATCCTCTGTTTTCCCCTGAAAATTTCCCATTTTTCTTCAAAATCTCCTAAATTTTCTCTATTTTTTCTTAAATCTCTAATTTTTCTCCCAAAATCCTGCATTTTCATATCAAGTTTTGCCTCCAAAAAGCTCCAAAATTCCTCATTTCCCCTCAAAACCCCCTATTTTCCTCCAAAATTATATTTTTTCACAAAATTCCACATTTTCCCCTCAAAATTTCTCATTTTCCTCAAAATCCCACATTTTTTCTTCAAAATCCCTTCATTTATCTCTGAAAAACTCCCACTTTCCTCCAAAATTGCCCATTTCCTCCAAATTTCTCATTTCCTCTAAAGTTTCCCCATTTTTACCCAAACTTCCCCCTTTTCATCAAAATATTCCCACTTTCCTGTGAAAATTCCCCATTTTTCTACAGAATTCCCTCAGTTTTCACCTCCATTTGCCCCAAATTTTCCATTCCCCCCAAATTTCCCATTTTCCTCCCAAATTTCCATTTTTTCCAAAAATTCCTGCAAATTTCCCAATTTTCCCCTCAAAATTCCACTTTTTTCTACAAAATGTCCTCATTTTCCACCCCGTTTCCCATTTCCTCCAAATTTCCCTTTTCCCCCTAAAATATGTCCCAATTTTTTTCAAAAACTCCCCATTTCCCTTCGAAATTCCAAATTCTCCTTCAAAATTCCAAATTATCTTTCAAAATTCCAAATTTTGCTTCAAAATTCCAAATTTCCCCACAAAATTCCCCCAAATTCCCCAAAATTTTACATTTACCCCCGTCTCCAATTTCTCCCCAAGTTCCCTTTTCTCAACCCAAATCCCCCATTCCCCCCCCCCCCCCCCGTTCTCACCTGCCAGGAGCTGCCGGCCCCTCCCCCTCCACTGTTCCCACCCCTCCCCCCTCCGGCGGGGGGCGGAGCCAGAAGGGCCAGGGGGGCGGAGCCTCGAGCAGGCATCGAGCAACACGGGGACCAATCGAAGGCGAGCGCCGGGTGGGACCAGGGGGGCCCCCAGTGCCTCCAGTAACCTGGGGAGAGGGGAGACTGGGAGGGACTGGGAGGGAATTGGGGAGGGACTGGAAGGGACTGGGAGGGACCAAGAGGGACTGGGAGAGGATTGGGAGGGACTGGGAGAGGACTGGAAGGCACTGGAAGGGACTGGTTTAAACTGGGATGGACTGGGAAGGACTGGGAGAGACTGGGAGGGACTGGGAGGGGATTGGGAGGGGACTGGGAGAGACTGGAAGGGACTGGGAGGGACTGGGAGGGGGACACTGGTCTGTACTGGTCTGTACTGGTCTGTACTGGTTCCTCACCAGCGCAGGTCGCTCAGCAGCTCCCAGAACTCTCCGGGGCCGTCGTCGCTGGGCTCTGATTGGTCGACGGCCGCCAGCAACTCCTCCCACGTGGCCTCGGCCCCGCCCAGGCGCCGCCCCACCCCCAGCACGGCCATCAGGGTCTCCTCCCTCAGCCCTGGGGTCACGGGGGGGTCATCAGCACCATATATGGGCATGGGGGGGGCCAAACATGGGGGTGGCGCCCCCTTATGGCAATGTTGCCCATATATGGTAATGACACCCATATATGGTATTACTACCATACATGGCAATAATATACATGTGAAAACATCCACTTCGGTGCTCATATATGGTCAGGTGGGCGGAGCTATGACCATATATGGGAAAGGAGCAGACACAGACCCCCCAGCCAAGGCAGTGATACCCATATAAGGTGTCCATATGTGATAATGGTTTCCATATATGGAAACGTAGCCCCATACATTTATGCTGCCCATATATGGTCAGGTGGGCGGAGCCTCTTCCCCATGGCCATACACAGGTGGCCAGGCACTCCATGCCCATATATGGTCCTGTGGGTGGGCTCTAAGCTCTCTGATGCCCATATATGCCAGAGAAAACCTTTCTCCATGCCCATATATGGTCAACATGGGGTTAAACCTCGCCTTTGTGCCCATATATGGTCATGTGGGTGGGGTTCAGCCCGCTACAAAGCCATTATGCCCATATATAGCAACGATCCAAAGAGTTGGGTGGGAGGAGCCTCTTTCCCACGCCTATAAATGGTCAGAGGGGCACCCCATGCCCAAATATGGTCACTGGGAGGGGTGGAGAATCTTCCCCATCTCCATATATGGTCAATACAAGGTGGAACTGGTTCCCCGGGCACATATATGGTCAGTGGGGGGGCGGAGCCCGTTCTTAATGCCCATATATGGTCAGGTGGATGGGATTTGTTCCTCATTATCATACACTGTGCTTTTGCCCATATAAAGTTGTGATGCCCATATAAGGCAATTTTGCCCATATAAGGCAATTTTGCCTATCTAAGGGCATTGTGCCCATCTAAGGGGGGTGGGAGTGTCTCACCGTGGGGGGCGGCAGCGATGGCGGCGAGGGCAAGGGCGAGGGTTGGGCCATGGCGTCCCTGGAGCCGCTCCAGGATGCGGTCGAGGAGCCCCCGCAGCGACGGAGGCTCCACCCCCAGGAAGGACGAGAGCTGCGGGGGAGGGGAAACAGGGAATTTAGGGGGGAAGTGGGGAATTTTGAGCGGGAAAAGGGAAATTTTGAAGGAAAAAAGTGACATTGCAAGGGGTAAAAAGAAAATTTTGCAAAAAAAGGGGAATTTTTGAGGAAGAATGAAAAATTTTAAGGAAAACTGAAATTTTGAGGAGAAAAAGCAGCATTCTGTAGAAAAACAGGAAATTTTGAGGGAAAAAGGAGAATTCTGTAGAAAATCGGGAAATTTTGATGGAAAAAAAAATTCTGTAGAAAAATGAGAAAATTTTGAGAGGGAAAAGGGAAACTTGGTAAAAAAAACAATTTTTAAAGCAGAACAAAAAAATTTGAGAGAAAAGTGAAATTTTGAAGAAGAAAATACAGAATTTGGAAGAAAAAGTGAAATTTCGAGCAGAAAAATAGTTTTCTTTAAAAAATGAGGTTTTAAGGGAGAATGGAGAATTTGGAGGGAAAGATTGAAATTTTGAGTGGAAAATGGAGAATTCTGTAGAAAATGTGAAATTTTGAGCAGAAAAAAAGGCAATTTTGTTAAAAAAGTGATTGTTAAGGGAGAATAGAGAATTTTAAGAGAAAACCAAAAAGTTTGAGTGTAAAACGGAGAAATTGGCAGAAAAACGTGGGGGAAAATGGAAATTTTGCAACCCACCCACATTTTATAAGGGAAAATGAAGAATTTTTAGGGGAAAAGAGAAATATGGAGTGCAAAATGGAAAATTTTGTAGAAAATGCAAAATTTTGAGAGGGAAAAGTGGAAATTTTTTAAAATGTGAATTTTTAAAGAAAATGGATAATTGTAAGGAAAAAACTGAATTTTAAGTGGAAAATGGAAATATTTGTAGAAAAATGCTAAATTTTGATGGGAAAGGGGAAACTGGGAAAAAAGACAATTTTTAAAGGAGAACGGGGAATTTTGAGGGGAAAAAGTGAAATTTTGAGTGTAAAATGAAGGATTTTGTAGAGAAAAGTGAAATTTTGAGGAGGAAAAGGAGAAATTTTAAAAATTGCTTTTTTTAAGGGAGAACAGAGAATTTTGAGGGAAAATGGAATTTTGAGTTGAGAAATTAGAATTTTGTAGCAAAATGTAAAAACGTTGGGGAAAAGTGGAATTTTATAAAAAATATTAACTTTTAAGGGAGAACAGAAAATTTTGAGGGAAAAGATGAAATTTTGAGTGGAGAATGGAGAATTTTGTAAAAAGTGAAATTTTTAAGGTGAAAAGGGGAACTTTGAGAACAGGACAGAGATTCTGGGGGAAAGGGGGAATTTTGTAGAAATAAAATCAACTTTTAAGGGAGAATTGAGAATTTTGAAGGAAAAAGTGGCATCGAGGGAAAAATAGAGAATTTTTTAAGAGAACAGCAGATTTGCAAGTGAAATTCAAGAATTTTGGAAAAAAACCTGAAATTCTCAAGAGAAAATAAAGAAATCTGTTGGCAAATGTGGAATTTTGAGAGAAAATAAATTTTGAAGATAAAATGGGAATTTTTAGGATTTTTTTGAGGTAAAAAGGCAATTTGGAGAGGAAAAGGGAAAATTTGATGGAGAAATTGATTATTTCTTAGGAAAAAACTGAAATTCTGAATGAATGGAAAATTTTGAGGAAAGAAGTGGAATTTTGAGGGGAAAATATGAATTTCTTTAAAGAAAATCAGTAAATGTAAGGGAAAATTAGAGAATTTTGTATAAAAATCAGGCACTTTGAGAGATAAAACACAAGTTTCGAGGAAAATGAAAAATTTTGGTTGAAAATGGGGGATTTTGAGGGAAAATGGGGAATTTGGGAAGGAAAACAGAGAATTCTGGTGGCAATTGTAGAATTTTATGGGACAAATGGGGGAACTGCGGGGAAACAGGCGATTCCAGGGGCAGCTGTTGAATTTTGAGAGGAAAATGGGGAATTTTGGTAAAAAAAAGGGGAAGTTCGAGGCAATATTGGGGAGTTTCAGGACTATTTAAGAGAAAAAAGCAAGAATTTTGAGGGGAAAAGTGAGAATTTTGATGAAAAACGGGGAAATTGCACGGAAAATTAGGAATTTGTGAGGGAGAAATGGGGAATTTCGAGGGAAAATAGGGGATAAAACGGAATTTTGAGGGGGAAATAGAGAATTTTGAGGGAAAAATAAGGAAATTGGGGGAAATGGAGAATTTTAATGAAAAACAAGGCAGTTTGGGGAAAATGGGGAATTTTGAGGAATAAGTGGGGACTTTTGAGAGGAAAATGGGGAATTTTGAAGGAAAAAATGGGGGATTGGGAGAAAACGGGGAATTTTAAGGAAAAATGTGGAATGTTGAGGGGAAAATAGGGATATTTGGTGAAAATAGGGAATTTTGAGAGAAATTGGGAATTTTAAGGGAAAAATAGAAAATTTTGAGGGAAAAATAGGGAAATTGGGGGAAAACGGGGAATATTAAAGGAAAAAATTGAAATTCGGTGGAGAATGGAGAATTTTAAGGAAAAAGTGGAGAAATTGGGTGAGAAGTGAAGAACCTTAAAGAGAAATGGGGGAATTAGGGGAAAATGGGAGATTTTTGAGGGAAAAATGGGGAAATTTGGGGGATATCGGGGGATTTTAAGGAAAAAATTGGGAATTTTGAGGGAGAAATGGGGAAATCTGGTGAAAATGTGGAATTTTAAGAAAAATGGGAAAATTTGGGAGAAAAATTGATTTTTGAGTAAAATATTCAATTTTTGGAAAAAAGTGGAATTTTTGAGGGAAAATGGGGAATTTGAGGTGAACGTAGGGAATTGAAGGGGGGAGGGGCCAGAAAGGGAGAGGGAACCAAAGGGGGGGGGGGGAGGGGGAACCAAAGCTCAGGGGTTTGGGGGTGGGGGGAAGGGAAAAGGGGGCGGAACCGAAGTTCCAAGGCTTGGGGGAGTGGGGTTTGGGGTGACGGGGGCGGGGCTTACGTTCTCATGGGTGGCGAAGGCGTGGAGGTCAGCCAATAGGAGCTTCAGGTACTGGGGGTGCCGGGACCCCCCCTTGGCCAGGATCTGGCGCATCTGTGTGGCAGGAACCCACACTTGGGAGGCTGGGACCCACACTTGGGGGGTGGGACCCCAATCTATGGGGCAGGGACCCACACTTGGGGGGTGGGACCCACACTTGGGGGGTGGGACCCCAATCTATGGGGCAGGGACCCACACTTGGGGGCTGGGACCCACACTTGGGGGGTGGGACCCCAATCTATGGGGCAGGGACCCACACTTGGGGGCTGGGACCCACACTTGGGGGCTGGGACCCCAATCTATGGGGCTGGGATCCCCTCTATGGGGCAGGGATCCCCCTCCATCACCTGGGGGTCTGGGGGGGGCGTGGCCTCACCTGGTCGGGCGCCAGGCTCCGCCCCCTCTCGCTCAGCTCTGCCTCCACCAGGCGGGTGCGGTCCGAGGGGGGGAGGGGCCCCAGCTCCACCCTCGCCGCCCCCTCCCACCCGGGCCAGGGGGCGTGGTCAGCGTCAGACACGCCCCCTCCAGCTCCACCCCCTGAGCAGACGCTCAGCACCACCGACACCCGCTGGGGGGAACAGGTGGGGTCAGTGCTGGCCACGCCCCTCCATGACCACACCCACCATGGCCACGCCTCTCTGAGGCCACGCCCCCTCCCCAATACCCCCAGGGAGACCCCAATGAAGCCCCTTCATTAGGAGCCCTCCATAATTAAGACCCCTTTAAGCCCCTCCCTCTTCTTCAACCCACCCACTTTTGACCCCACGTGACCCCCGATTGACCCCTCCCACCTCCTCTCACGTGACCTCGCCCCCTCCTGCCCCATTTTCCCCTCTCCCACCCTGATTTCCCTTCACATTCCCCCCTTAGGCCCCTCCCTCTCCCCAAGCCCTGTCTCTTTTGATCCCACGTGACCCCAATTGACCCCTCCCACCTCCTCCCACGTGACCCCACCCCTCCTCCCCCCATTCCCCCCCCACACCGATTTCCTCTCCCATTTACCCCCTTATGTCCCTCCCTCTCCCCAAACCCCACCCACACTTGACCCCACGTGACCCCACGTGACCCCTGCCACCTCCTCCCATGTGACTCCACCCCCTGTTCCCCCCCTTTCCTTCTTCCCACCTCCATTTCCCCTCCCACTCCACTCAGGCCACGCCCTCTTCCCAAACCCCGCCCCTTTTGACTCCACGTGACCCCTCCCACCTCCTCCCACATGACCCCAACCCCTCCTCCCCCCGTTCCCCCCTCCCACACTGATTTTGTCTCCTGTTCCCCCCTTAGGCCCCTCCCTCTCTCCAAACCCCGCCCCTTCTGACCTCATGTGACCCCCCATGACCCCTCCCACCTCCTCCCACGTGACCCCACCCCCTCCTCCCCCATTCCCCCCTCCCACCCCCAATTCCCCTCCCATTCCCCCCCTTAGGCCCCTCCCTCTCCCAAAGCCCCGCCCCCTCATGACCTCACTCCAGTCTCGTGACCCCCCCAAACCTTCCCACGTGACTCCACCCCCCCTTCTCATTCCCCCCCTCCTGCCCCCATTTCCCCTCCCATTCCCCCTTAGGCCCCTCCTCCCCAAACCCCGCCCCTTTTGACCCCATGTGACCCCGCCCTCACCGGGGGCAGCCTCTGGGGCAGCCAATCACGGCGCGGGGCCCCCCCCTCGTGGAGCTCGGCCGCGTCATCCACCAGCAGCACCAGGCGCCCCCCCCCCCGCAGGGGGACCCAGCAGCGCCCCCAGGAGCGCCCGCAGCTCCCTGGGGGTCACCCGGGGGTCACAGGGTCATGGAAGGTCATGGGTGTTATTTAAGGTCGGGGGTCTCCCAGGGGTCACATGGGTCGCCCAGGGGTCATGGGGTCGCCCAGGGGTCGTGGGGTCACCCAGGGGTCATGGGGTCGCCCAGGGGTCGTGGGGTCGCCCAGGGGTTGTAGGGTCACCCAGGGGTTGTGGTGTCATGAGGAGGTCACTGGGGTCACTTAAGGTCATGGGGGGGCAAATGCTCCCATAGGGGGTCAAGGAGTCATCCAGAGGTCATGGGGTCATCCAGGGGTCACGGGGTCATGGGAGGCTGTGGGGATCACTTAAGCTCACGGGGGGCCATTTAAGGTCATGAGGGGGCCATGGGGTCACCGAGAGGTCACCCAGGGGTCACGTGGTTCGCTCAGGGGTCACGGGGTCATGGAAGGTTGTGGGGGCCACTTAAGGTCGGGGGGGGCAAAGAGCTCCCATGGGGGGTCACGGGGTCACCTGGGGTCACTTAGAGGTCACTTGGGGGTCAATGGGTGCCTCACCTGTTGGCGTGGGGCAGGGGGAACAGGGGGGTCAGGAGGGTCACAGGGGTCACTTAGGGGAGTCAAGGGTCACATGGGGGCCACGGGGGATCACGTGGGGGTCAGGGGCCGCCTCACCTGTAGGTGTGGGGCAGGGGGGGGTCCGGCAGCCCCCGGAGGTGCCTCACCTGGCGGCACAGGTGAGCCAGGGCCACGCGGGCGTCGCTCTGGTCCCCCCGCGCCCCCCCCAGGTGGAAGGCGGGGACGCAGCGGGGGAGGGGCCAGGGGGGTGGGGCCGACAGCGAGCCAATCAGAGCCGCCTGCAGGTGGGGGGAAGACAACACCATATATGGGCATTGGGGCCACCACCAGGGTGGGTAAAACATTCCCCGTATCCATATATGGTCATAGGGGAATCAGGCCCCTCCCACACCTACTGGTACACCCATATATGGGCATCAGGCCCCTCCCACACCAGCAAGCCCGCCTACATGCCCATATATGGGCATTAACTCTCACAGGCCTTAAAACACGCTACATGTCCATATATGGTCATGCGGGCATCAGGCCTCTCCCACACCTATAAACTTCCAGCATGCCCATATATGGGCATCAGGCCCCTCCCACACCCTGAAGCCCTCCTACATGCCCACATATGGGCATTAATCCTCATACACCCCTATAGGCCTTAAAACACCCTGTATGCCCGTATATGGTCATAGGCCCCTCCCACACCTATAAACCATGCCTATATATGGTTATTAGTCCCCATTAACCCTCCTCATGCCCATATATGGTCATTGTTCCCCATTAATCCCTCTTTCATGCCCATATAAGGCAATTGGTCCCCATTAACCCTTCCACATGCCCATATATGGTCATTGGTTCCCATTAACCCTTCTTCCATGCCCATACATGGTTATTGGTCCGAGTAACTCCTTGCTCATGCCCATATAAGGTCATTGGTCCCCATTAAGCCGTTCCTCATGCCCATATAAGGCCATTGGTCACATTAATTCCTCCCCATGCCCATATAAGGTCACTAGTCCCCATTAACTCCTCCCCCATGCCCATATAAGGTCATCCGTCACCATTAACCTCTGTGCCCATATAAGGTCACTGGTCCCCATTAACCTGTTTTCCATGCCCATATATGGTCATTGGTCCCATTAATCCCTCCCCCATGCCCATATATGGTCACTAGCTTGCAATAGGCTCCTCCTCGTGCCCATATAAGGCCACTGGTCCCCCATTAACCCCTCCCCGTGCCCATATAAAGTCACTGGTCCCCATTAATGTCACCTCCATGCCCATATAGGGTCACTGGTCCCCCATTAACCCCTCCCCTTGCCCATATAGGGTCACTGGTCCCCATTAATGTCACCTCCATGCCCATATAGGGTCACTGGTCCCCATTAACCCCTCCCCGTGCCAATATAGGGTCACTGGTCCCCATTAATGTCACCTCCATGCCCATAGGGTCACTGGTCCCCATTAACCCCTCCCCGTGCCAATATAAGGCCATTGGTTCCCATTAATCCCACCTCCATGCCCATACATTGTCATTGGTCCCCATTAACCCCTCCCCCATACCCATATAAGGTCATTGGTTCCCATTAACCCCTCCCCATACCCATATAAGGCCACTGGTCTCAATTAACCCCTCCCCCATGCCCATATAAGGTCATTTGTTCCCATTAACTCCTCCCTCATGCCCATATAAGGCCATTGGTCCCCATTAACCCCTCCCTCATGCCCATATATGGTCATCGGTCCCCATTAACCCCTCCCCTATGCCCATATATGGTCAAGGCCCACCATGAAGACGGTGCGGCCAGCGCCAGGGGGGCCGGTGAGGAGGAGGCGGGGGGTGTGGCCTCGGCGAATGGCGGCGGCGGTGGCGGCGAGGAGGCGGGGCCGGGCATGGAAGGAGCTCTGCTGGGCCCCCAGGAAGGAGGCCTGGAGGGACGGGGGCGGGCCCTGGGGAGGGGTCATCTGGGGTCACGTGGGAGTCACGGAGGAGCACCCGAGGTCACACGGGGGGGGTCACTTGGGGTCACATGTGTGACGTGAGGTCACAGGGGGTCACGGGGGTCATGGGGGACACGTGGGGTCACGGCGGGTCACTTGGGGTCAGAGGGGACTTGTGGGGTCACCGGGGGTCATGGGAGACACAGGGGTCACCTGGGGGTCAGAAAGGTCATGGGGGTCACATGGGGTCATGGTGGACACATGGGGTCGTCTGGGGTCACGTGGGGTGATGGGGGTCACGAGGGAGGTCACTTGGGGTCACATGGGGTCAGGGGGGTCTTGTGTGGTCACGTGGGGTCGGGGGGGGGCCACATGGGGTCACGTGGAGCCACCAGGGGTCACAAGGGGGTCACAGGGATCACATGGGGAGGCCAGAGAGTCAGATGGGGGTCACATGGGTCATAAAGGTCACATGGGGTCACGTGGTCACATGGGGGTCACAGGGAATCAGAAAGGTCACGTGGGGTCACGTGAGGTCACAGGAGATCACGGGGTCACGTGGGGTCAGATGAGATCACATTGGGGTCATGTAAGGTCGTGAGAGATCTCACGGGGTTACAGGGTCACATGGGGTCATATAGGGGTCACATGGGGTTATGGGGTCACATGGGGGCCACGTGGGGTCATGCAGGGGTCATGGGGTCACACGGGGGTCACGTGGTCACAGGGGTCAGAACGGGTCACGTAAAGTCATGAGGAATCACATGTGGTTGTGGGGTCACAGGGTCACACGGGGGTCACATGAGGTCATGCAGGGGTCACACGGGGTCACGTGGTCACCTGCAGGAAGTTGCTCTGCAGGAGCTCCCAGACGTCGCCCACCACGAGGTCCACGAAGGCCCCGAGAGCCCCGGCCTGGGCACCCGCCCAGTGCCCCCGGTAACTGGGACCAGTATGGACCAGTCACATCAGTGCTCCCCCCCCCAGTGCCTCCCGGGGTCCCCCCAGTAATTCCCAGTGCCCCCCCCAGTACCAACAGTGCCTCCCAGTGCTCCCAGTTCCTCCCAATGCCCTCCCAGTGCCCCCCAAGTGCCCTCTCAGTGCCTCCCAGTGTCCCCCAGTGCCTCCCGGGGCCCTCCCAGTGCCCTTCCAGTGCTCCCAGTTCCTCCCAGTGCCCCCCAGTTCCCTCCCAGTGCCTCCCAGTACCTCCTCACGGCTGCCACCCCCGGGTGCCCCCTCAGCTCCTCCTTCAGCGCCACCATCTTGGCCAACGCCTCCTCCGACTCCGCTTCGAAGTCTCCACGGAAACGGGCGGGTACCTCCCTGCAGGAGCCCCTCATCAGGCCCCGCCCCTAAATTACCCCCTAATTACCCCCCAATTACCCCCCACCCCCCTTCGTCACCCACAGCGCCTGAATCTGCCCCAAATGCAACCAATTCCCCTCAAATTCCCCAAATTTACTTCAAATTCCCCAAATTTACCTCAAATTAAGCAAATTGATGTCAAATTGCCAAAATTCCCCTCAAATTTAACAAATTCCCTTGAAATTCCACAAACTTACTTCAAATTCCCTAAATTAAACTCATATAAAAGTTTGTCAAATTACCAAAATTCCCCTCAAATTCAACAAAATCCCTTCAAATTCCACAAATTTACTTCAAATTCAACAAATTTATGTCAAATTGCAAAAATTCCCCTCAAATTCAACAAATTTTCCTCAAATTCAATAAATTCATGTTAAATTCAATGCATTTACTTCAAATTCAACAAATTTCTTTCAAATGCAATACATGTACCTCAAATCCAACAAATTCATCTCAAATTCAGCAAATTTACCTCAAATCTAACAGATTTACCTTAAATTGAACACATTCACCTCAAATCAATAAATTCATCTCAAATCCAATAAATTCACCTTAAATTCAACAAATTTCTCAAATTCCAACAAATTTATCTGAAATACACCCAGTTTTTCTCAAATTCAACAAATTCATCTCAAATCCAATAAATTCACCTCAAATTACAAAATCTAACCTCAACATCAATAAATTTACATCAAATTCAACAAATTCACCTCAAATTCAACAAATTTACCTCAAATTCCACAAGTGTACCTCAAATTCAACAAATTCATCTCAAATGCAATAAATTTATCTCAAATTCAAAAAATGCCCCTCAAATTCAATAAATTTACCTGAAAATCAACAAATCTACCTCAAATGCAATAAATTTACTTCAAATCCAACAAATTTATCTGAAATTCAAAACCTTTTCCTCAAATCTAACAAATTTATCTCAAATTCAACAAATTCAGCTCAAATTCAACAAATTCACCTGAAATCCAACAAATTTATGCCAAATCCAATAAATCCACCTTAAATTCAACAAATCTACCTGGAATTCAACAAATCAGCCTCAATTTCAGCAATTTTGCTTAAATTTACTAAGAAGTGCTGAAATTTCCCCAAACTCACTTAATTCTCTGCAATTTTTCTTCACTTCTCAAATGTGCTCCAATTCCCACAAATTTGCTCCAATTTCACCAAAATTTCATGAAAGTATCCCAAATTTTCTCTAATTTCCCACATATTTACTTGAATTCTGCCATATTTGCTCCGATTTTCCCCAAGTTTTCTCCTATTCCCAGTAATTTTCACAAATTTCCTCCAAATTTAATGAAATTATCCTAATTTTTCTCCAATTCCCCCTGAACTTACTTAAATTCTCCTAAATTTGCTCCAATTTCCCCCAAATTTGCTCCAATTCCCCAAAATTTGCTCCAATTTTCACAAATTTGCTCCGATTTTCTCCAAATTTTCTTCAATTCTCACAAATTTGCTCTGATTTTTTCCAAATTTTCTTCAATTTCCCCTAAATTTGCTCCAATTTGCCCCAATTTCTCCCCCTCCCCCCCAGCCCCTCCCCCACCTGAGCAGGTCGGGGTCCCGCAGGTAAATGAGGGCGGGGACCGGGGGCTCCCCGGGTTTCCAGCGCCCCAGGAACGTCCGGATCTCCAACTCCGTCACCGAGCGCCCGGGGGGCAGCCCCTGGGGAGAGGGGTCAGGGGCACTGGGAGGGACTGGGAGAAACTGGGAATGGACTGGGAAGGACTGGGAGGGATTGGGAGGGGATTGGGAGGGACTGGGAGGAACTGGGATGGGGTTTGGGGTTACTGGGATGAACTGGGAGGGCACTGGAAGGGCACTGGGAGGGGGGTTGGGGGATACTGGAAGACACTGAGATGGTCTTTGGGGCTACTGGGAGGGACTGGGGTGGGGCTTGGGGTTACTGGGATGAACTAGGAGGGTACTGGGAGGGACTGGGATGGTGTTTGGGGATACCGGGGGGGACTGGGATGGTGTTTGGGGATACTGGGAGGGACTGGGATGGGATTTGGGGCTACTGGGAAGGACTGGGGTGGCATCTGGGGATACTGCGAGAGAGTGGGGTGAGGTTTGGAGATACTGGGAGGGATTGGGGGGGGTCCCTGGAACTCACGGGGGGTGGTGGGGGAGGGGCGAGGGTCCCGTAGCGCTCGCCCAGGATCCCCACGAAAAGGTCGCAGCGCGAGACCTCGTCCAGACACAGCTGGACCCGCCTGGGGGGGAGGGGCGAGAGGAGGGGAGGAGGGGGGGTCACGAGGGGGGCAACCCCTCCCCCTCCACCCCTTTATACCCCTCCCCCACGGTCAAAAAAAAGAGCCAAGATCCCCTCCCCCACCCTCGAAAAGGACCCCCAGCCCCTCCCCCACCCTAAAAAGAGACGCCAAACCCCTCCCACACCCTAAAAAAAGGACACAATTCCCCTCCCCCACCCTGAAAAGAGACCCAAATCCCCTCCCCCACCCTCAAAAGGACCCAAAGCCCCTCCCCCACCCAAAAAAACGCCTCAAAGCCCCATAATAGGACCCCCAAATCCCCTCCCCCACCCTAGAAGGGGACCCAAAGCCCCTCCCCCACCCTAAACTGCACCAAAATCCCCTCCTCCACCCACAAATGGTACCCAAATGGAGAGGCTGTGGGGGTGGGGGCGGGGCTTTGGGGGGAAGGGGCGGGGCTGTGGGGGAGGGGCTGAGCGGATGGGGGAGGGGCTGTGGGGGTGGGGTGGGGTGGGGTAGCGGATCCCACGGTGAGGGCGGGGCTTTGAGGGAGAGGGGCCGTGGGGGTGGGGCTGGTCTGGGGGGGTTGGGGAGGGGCTGTGGGGTAGGGGATCCCATGGTGGGGGCGGGGCTGAGGGAGAAGGTGCTGCTCTGTGGGGGAGGGGTGGGGCTGTGAGGGGGCGGGGCTGGTTTGGGGGTGGGAGGAGGGGCTGTGGGGATGGAGCTGCTCTGGGGCAGTAGGGGTGAGGCTGTGGGGGAGGGGTGGGACCATGGGGGGGGGGGTTTGCTTAGGGGATGGGGGGAGGCGTTGTGGGGGTGGGGCTGGCCTGGGGTGGGGGTGGGGCAGAGAAGGGGGGCTGATCTGGAGGTGGGGGAGGGGCTGTGGAGAAGGGGATCCCATGGTGAGGGTGGGGCTTTGGGGGAGGGGAGGGGCGTGAGGGGGCAGGGCTGGTTTGAGGGAGTGGGGGGAGGGGCTGTGGGGGTGGAGTCTGTTCTGCGAGGGTGGGGGTGGGGCTGTGGGAGAAGAGGCCGCTCTGTGGAGGAGGGGCGGGGAAGGGGATCTGGTCTGAGGGGTGGGGCTGTGGGGGAGGGGACCCCATGGTGAGGGTAGGGCTGTGGGGGAGGGGCGGGGCCATGAAGGGGCGGGGCTGGTTTGGGGTGGGGTTAGGGGCTTTGGGGGTGGGGCTGGTCTAGGGGAGTAGGGGGTGGAGCTGCGGGGGAGGGGCTGGTCGGGGGGAGGGACTGTGGGTGGGGGTGGGGCTGTGGGGGAGGGTATCCCATAGTGGGGGTCGGGCTGGGGAGGCCGGGGCGGGGCCGTGGGGGGTGGGGGCGGGGTTGGCTCTGTGGTGGGGGGAGGGGCTGCTCGGTGGTGGGGGTTGGGGAGGGGGCGGGGCGTTCCCACCTCTCTAGGCGGGGCTCCCGCACCCCCCAGCGCAGCTCCACATCGAGGAGGCGCAGCCCCCGCGGTCCTGCCAGCGCCCGCAGCTGCGGCAGCACCGCACGCGCCAGCGCCGCCCGCTCGCCCGCCATGTCCCGCAGCGCCGACGACACGAAGAGACGCAGCACCCGCTGCGGGCTGAGCAGGGGGGAGGCAAAGGGGCGGGGGGTGACCCACAGCCACCCCCACGACCTCCCACCAGCTCCCCACGAGCCCCCCCTGGAGCCCAATCCCACCAGATCCCAGGAGATCCCGTCAGATCCCAACATTTCCCCAGTGATCCGCTGGGGCCTGGGGGGACCTCAGCCCATCCTGGGCCTCTCCAAGCCTCCCGGAGTCATCAGAAACCTCCCTGGACCCCATAAAGACCTCAGATCCCATCAGTTCCCCAGGGATCTAGTGAGGCCTTGGGCGATCTCAGCCCATCCTGGGCCTCCTCAAGTATCTCGGAGTCACCAAAAACGTTGTTAGACCCCATAAAGACCTCAGATCCCATCAGATCCTAGCATCACCCAAGGGATCCAGTGGGGCCTGGAGGGATCTCAGCCCACCTTGGGCCTCCTCAAGGCTCCCGGAGTCATCAGAAACCTCCCTGGACCTCATAAAGACCACAGATCCCATCACATCCCAGCAGATCCCAGCATCACCCAAGGGATCCGGTGGGGCCTGGGGGAATCTCAGCCCATCCTTGGCCTCCCCAAGGCTCCCACAGTCATCAGAAACGTCCCTGGACCCCATAAAGACCTCAGATCCCATCAGATCCCATCAGATCCCATCAGTTCCCCAGGGATCTGGTGAGGCCTTGGGGGATCTCAGCCCATTCTGGGCCTCCTCAAGCATCTCGGAGTCACCAAAAACGTTGTTAGACTCCATAAAGACCCCAGATCCCATCAGATCCCATCACATCCCAGCAGATCCCAGAATCACCCAAGGGATCTGGTGGGACCTGGAGGGATCTCAGCCCATCCTTGGCCTCCCCAAGGCTCCCACAGTCATCAGAAACCTCCCTGGACCCCATAAAGACCACAGATCCCATCAGATCCTATCAAGTCCCATCAATTCTCCAGGGACCCAGTGGGGCCTGGAGGGTTCTCAGCCCATCCTGGGCCTCCTCAACGTTCACGAAGTCATCAGAAACCTTGCTGGACCCCATAAACACCCCAGATCCAACCAGATCCCAACGTTTGTGCAGGAATCCGGTGTGGCCTGGGGGGATCTCAGCCAATCCTGGGCCTCCTCAAATCTCTCAGAGTCATCAGAAAACTCTTTCGACCCCATAAAGACCTCAGATCCCATCAGATCCCAACGTTTGCGCAGGGATCCGGAGGGGCCTGGGGGGATCTCAGCCCATCCTGGGCCTCCCCAAGGCTCCCGGAGTCATCAGAAACCTCACTGGACCCCATAAGAACCTGAGATGCCACCAGATCCCACCAGATCCCACCAGATCCCACCAGATCCGAAGGGATCCAGTGGTCCTTGGTGGGATATCAGCCCATCCTGGACCTCCCCAAGGCTCTCAGAGTCACCAGAAACCTCCTTGGACCCCATAAAAACCTCAGATCCCATCAGATCTCAGCAGTTTCCCCAGGAATCTGGTGAGACCTTGGGGGATCTCAGCCCATCCTGGGCCTCCTTAAGGCTCTCGGAGTCATCAGAAACCTTGCTAGACCCTATAAACACCTCAGATTCCACCAGATCCTATCAGATCCCAGCATCTCCCAAGGATCCAGTGAGGCCTTGGTGAATCTCAGCCCATCCTGGGCCTCCTCAAGGCTCCCGGAGTCATCACAAAGCTTGTTGGACCCCCTAAAGACCGGAGATGCCATCAGACCCACCAGTTCCCATCAGATCCCAAGGGATCCAGTGGTCCTTGGTGGGATCTCACCCCATCCTGGACCTCTCCAAGGCTCTCAGAGTAATCGTAAACCTCACTGGGCCCTACAAGGATTCCAGGAGATCCTAGCAGCTCCCAAGGGATCTGGTGACACCCAGTGGGATCCCCGCCCAGCCTGGAGCACCCCAGTCCCTCCCAGTGCCCCCCCCCTCCCAGTAGGTACCTGAGCATCGGAGGGGGTGGGGGGGCGGCGGCCTCGGGGTGGGGCCTCTCAGGGGGCGTGGCCGGGGGTGGGGCCAGCCCGAAGCGGGCGGGGCTTGCGGCCACCTGGGCCAGGAGCTGGGGGCCATCGGCCAGGGCCACCAACCTGGGGGGGGGGAGAGGGAGGGGAGGGGGAGGGAAAGGAGGGAGGGGAGGGGCAGAGTCAGTCGGGCCAAGTCCCCCTCAAAATTCAACATTTTCCCCCCAAACTCCCATTTTCCCCAAATTTCTCACATTTTTCCCAAAATTTTCCCATTTCCCCCCAAAATCCCCATTTTCCTCCAAACTCCTCACATTTCTCTCCAAATCCTGCCATTTCTCCCCAAATTCTCCCCTTTTCCTCCAAAATTCTCCCATTTTTCCCTCTGAAATTCTCCCATTTTCCCAAATTTCATTGTTTTTCTCCAAAACTCACTCATTTCTCCCAAAATTCCCAGTTTCCATCCAAAATTTTCTCATTTTTTTCCAAAACCATACCATTTTCCCCAAAATTCTCCCATTTTCCCTCCAAAAATCCCCATTTCCTGCAAAAATGCTCCCGTTTTTCCCAAAATTGTCCGATTTCTCCCAAAATTTTCCCAATTTCCTCCAAGATTCTCCCATTTTTCCCCAAAAATCCCCCATTTTCCCCAAATTTCTCCCAGTTTTCCCAGAATTCTCCCATTCCCCTCCCACCAAATCCCCATTTTCCTCCAAAATCCTCACATTTCTCCCAAAATCCTCACATTTCTCCCAAAATTCTCCCCTTTTCCTCCAAAATTCTCCCATTTCTCCCCAAATTCATCATTTTCCTCCAAAAGTTTCCCATTTCCCTCTGGAATTCTCCCATTTTCCCAAATTTCATCGTTTTCCTCCAAAACTCACTTATTTCTCCCAAAATTACCAATTTCGATCCAAAATTCTCCCATTTTCCAAAAGCCATACCAATTTTCCCAAAATTCTCCCATTCCCCCCAAAATTCCCCATTTTCCATCAGAATTCTCCCATTTCTCCCCAAATTCTTCCATTTCTCTCTAAATTATCCCATTTCTTCCAAAATTCACTGTTTTCCTCCAAAATTATACCACTTTTCCCCAAATGTTCCCATTTTCCGCCCAAAGTTCCCCATTTTCCTCCAAAGTTCTCCCATTTTTCCCAAAATTGTCTCATTTCTCCCCAAATTCACTGGTTTCCTCCATGGCTCCACCCCCTCAGCCCTGGCCCCGCCCCAATCTGACCCACCCCCTCCACTTTGGCCACGCCCTCTCAGCCCTGGCCCCGCCCCATTCTGACCACACCCCCTCAGCTGTGACCCTGCCCCCTAAGGCCTGGCCCCGCCCCACTCCGACCCACTCCCTCCATCTTGGCCACGCCCCTCAGCCATGCCCCGCCCCACTCTGACCACACCCCCGTGACCCCGCCCCCTCGGTACTGGCCCCGCCCCACTCTGATCCACCCACTCCACTTTGGCCATGCCCGCTCAGCCCTGCCCCACCCCCCAGCCCTGCCCCACTCTGACCACGCCCCTCAGACCTGACCCCGCCCCCAGTCCTGACCCTGCCCTACCCTGACCCTGCCCACCCTGACCTCGCCTCCTCAGCTCTGACCCTGCCCACATCAGCCCTGGCCCCGCCCCAATCTGATCCACCCCCTCCACTTTGGCCACGCCCTCTCAGCCATGTCCTGCCCACTCTGACCACGCCCTGTCTTACCCTGCCCGCAGCCTTGAGCCCGCCCCACTCTGACCCCGCCCCCTCAGTTGTGTCCCCCAAGCCCTGGCCCTGTACCACTCTGGCCACGCCCCTCACCTCTGGCCACGCCCCTCACCTCTGGCCCCACCCCCTATGCCCTGGCCCCGCCCCACTCTGACCCCTCCTCCTCATCCCCGCCCCCTCATCCCTGCCCAGACCCAATCTGTCCCCGCCCCCCCCGGCCTGTCCCCACCCACCTCCACCCTGGCCCCTCCCATCTCAAGCCGGCCCCGCCCACCCCAGCCCTGGCCCCGCCCACCTCAGCACAGATTCGTTGAAGCCGGCCAAGGTCATGGTGTCACTGCGGAACTGCCAGTGGACCCTGGGGGGGCAGAGAACCACATATGGGGGGTGGGGGTCACCTACAGGGGGTGGGGGTCACCAGTAGGGGGTGGGGGTCACCTATAGGGGGTGGGACCCAAACATAGGGGGCCCGGGGGGGGTTACGTATGGGTCGGAACTCACGGCGTGAGGCTGGGGGTGACATTGATGAAGCGGCAGGGCCGGAGCTGGCGGCTCCGCAGGCACCCGAGAGCCTCGGCCGCATCCGGCAGCTCCGGCTCCGGGCTGAGGACCAACAGCGTGTCCACCTGGGGGGCACGGAGACCATAGGGACCCATAGGGACCCATACAGACTCATAGAGACCATAGGGGCCCATAGGGAGCCATAGGGACCCATAGAGAGCCATAAGGACCCATAGAGACCATAGGGACCTAGAGGGACCCATAGAGACCATAGCGACCCATAGGGACCCATAGGGACCAACAGAGAACCATAGAGACCATAGGGACCCATAGAGAGCCATAGGGACCCATAGAGAACCATAGAGACCCATAGGGACCATAGGGACCCATAGAGATCCATAGGGACCCATAGGGACTTATAGAGACCCATAGGGACCCATAGGGACCCATAGAAACCCATAGGGACCCATAGGGACCCACGGAGACCCATAGAGACCCATAGAGACCATAGGGACCCATAGAGACTCATAGGGACCCATAGGGACTCATAGAGACCATAGGAACCCATAGGGACCCATAGAGAGCCACAGGGACCCACAGGGACTTGAGGTGGGGGGGTGGCTTGGTGGGGTGGGGTTGGGGCTCGGGGGGTCCCCACCTCCTCCCCGCGCTCCACGAGGTCCCAGATGATGTCACTGAGGGTGCTGACGGTGTCATCGGGTGGCTTCTGGGGGGGCGGGAGGGGTGTGAGACACGAGCCCCGCCCCCCTCCCCAAGCCCCCAGTCACGTGGCCCCTCCCCTCAGTCCCGCCCACTCCCCTTCAAGCCCCGCCCTTTCCTCGCAACCGCGCCACACCCCAGGTCACGTGACAAACACACCCCACACCCCCAACTCAGCCCTCGTCACCCTTCACTCAGACCCCGGTCACGTGACCACCTCGCCTTAAGCCTCGCCCCTCCATCAGGTCCCACCCCTCCTCCGCACCACCACCCCAGCAGCCCTGGGTCATGTGACCCCTCCCTTGAACTCACCCCCTCCCTTCAAGCCCCACCCGTCCCCTGACACCCCGGGTCACCTGACCTCTCCCCTCAGACCCCAAGCCACGCCTCCTCCCCGAAACCCCGCCCACTACCCCCATAGGCCACGCCCATCACGTGGCCCCTTCCCTCGCACCCTGCTTCCCCCTCCCCACGGCCCCCCCAGGCTCCGCCCACTCCTCACAAGCCACACCCCTCTCCTCCAGCCCCGGATCACATGGCTTCTCTCTTCAGGCTCCGCCCCCTTCCCTCAAGCCAAGCCCACTTCCCTTCAGGCCACGCCCCCTCCCATTGATCCCCGCCCATCTCCTCAAACCACACCCCTCCCCTTCAAGTTCCCTTTCCACTCCCTCCCCTCAAGCCCCGCCCCTTCTTTCCAAGCCCCGCCCCCTCAAGCCCCGAGTCACGTGGTCCCTCTAATCAGTCTCTGCCCCCTCCCCTCAAGCCACGCCCTCCCCTTCAGCCCTGGATCACGTGGCTCCTCCTCTCAAACCCCCATCCCCTCAAGCCACGCCCCCTCCCCTCAATCCACGCCCCTCCCCTGCGCCCAGGGTCACGTGGCCCCTCCCCTCAAACCACGCCCCCTTTCTCCTCAGCCCCCGCCCCTCCACGCCCCCACCCCTCAGTCCCCACCCCTTCCCTTCAAACCCCGCCCCTCCCATGAAGCCCCGCCCACCCACTCCTCGGCCCCACCCCTTTCCCTTCAGGCCCGCCCCCTCACCGTCACCGCCCGCTCCAGGGCGCACACGGCCCCCAACAGTCCGCCATCACGTGACCCGCCAAGGGGCGGGGCCGGCCTGGCCCCGCCCCTCCCGTAGAGGAGGAGCTGCCCCGCCTCCGCCCGGGCCCTGCCCAGCAGGGCCAGCAGCGCCGCCTGGCCAATCAGAGCCCTCGTTAGGTTAATTAGCGCCTTCGGTCATTAATCACTGCTTTGGGGTCATTAATTATAACTTTAGGTCATTAATTACCACTTATGGGTCATTAATTACCGCTTTGGGGTTATTAATTAGCTAATTAATGGTTATAAATTAGCTATTTGTAGTCATTAATTCCTGCAATTAGTCATTAATTGCCACTTTGGGGCCATTAATTATCTCTTTAGGTCATTAATCACTGCTTTGGGATTATTAATTGCCATTTTGGCATTATTAATTGCCACTTTGGGGTCATTAATTATAACCATAGGTCATTAATTACCACTTGTGGGTCATTAATTACTGCTTTGGGGTTATTAATTGCCACTTTAGGGTCATTTATTATCTCTTTAGGTCATTAATCACCTCTTCTCTGGTTATTAATCACCACCTTTGGGTCATTAATTGCCACTTTGGGGTCCCTTAATTATCACTTTAGAACATAAATTACCGCCTTGGGGTCAATAATCAACACTTTGGGTTCATTAATTGCCACTTTGGGGTTATTAATTGCCACTTTGATCATTAGTTATCACTTTAGGTCAACAATCACCACCTTGGGGCGATTAATTGCCACTTTGGGGTCATTAATTGCCACCTTAGGTCACTAATTATCACTTTAAGTCATTAATTACCACTTGTGGGTCATTAATTACTGCTTTGGGGTGATTAATTATCTATTTGTGGTCATTAATTCCCGCTTTGGGGTCATTAATTGCCACTTTGGGGTCATTAATTATCACTTTACGTCATTAATCACCACTTTAAGATCATTAATTGCCACTTTAGGGTTATTAATTGCCACTTTGGGGTTATTAAATGCCACTTTGGGGTCATTAATTATCACTTTAGGTCATTAATCACCGCCATGGAGTCATTAATTACTGCCTTGGGGTCATTAATTGCCACCTTAGGTCATTAACTATAACTTTAGGTCATTCATTTCCACTTGTGGGTCATTAATTACTGATTTGGGGTCATTAATTGCCACTTTGTGTACATTAATTATCACTTTAGGTCATCAATTACCAGTTGTGGGTCATTAATTACTCCCTTGGGGTTATTAATTGCCACTTTGGGGTCATTAATTGCCATTATGGGATCATTGCCACCCTAGGTCATTAATTACCACTGGGTCATTAATTTCTGCTTTGGGGATATTAATTAGCTATTTGTAGTCATTAATTCTTGCTTTTGGTCATTAACTGCCACTTTGGGGTCATTAATCATCTCTTTAGATCTTTAATTAACACTTGTGGGTCATTAATTACTGCTTTGGCGTCATTAATTATCACTTTAGGTCATTAATCACTGCTTTAGGGTTATTAATTGCCACTTTGGGATTATTAATTGCCACTTTTGGTCATTAATTATCACTTTAGGTCATTAATCACTGCTTTAGGGTTATTAATTGCCACTTTGGGATTATTAATTGCCACTTTTGGTCATTAATTATCACTTTAGGTCATTAATTACCGCCTTGGGGTCATTATTCAACACTTTGCGGTCATTAATTGCCACTTTGGGGTCATTAATTACCACTTCGAGGTCATTAATTGCCACATGTGGGTCATTAATTGCTGCTTTGGGGTCATTAATGAGCTATTTGTGGTCATTAATTCCTGCTTTTGGTCATTAATTACCGCTTTGGGGTCATTAATTGCCACTTTGGGGTTATTAAGTGCCACATTGGGTGCATTAATTATCACTTTATGTCATTAATTACCAGTTGTGGGTCATTAATTATGCCCTTGTTGTCATTAATTGCCACTTTGGGGTTATTAATTGCCACTTTTGGTCATTAATTATCTCTTTAGGTCATTAATCACAACCTTGGGGTCATTAATTATCGCCTTGAGGTCATTAATGGCAACTTTGCGGTCATTAATTGCCACATGTGGGTTTTAATTGCTGCTTTGGGGTCATTAATGAGCTATTTGTGGTCATTAATTCCCGCTTTTGACCATTAACCACCGCCTTGGGGTCATTAATTGCCACTTTGGGGTCATTAATTATCACTTTACCTGTGGCCCCGCCCCCCCCCGCAGCAGCACCCGGGGGGCCCCGGGCAGGGGGGGGAGGTGCCGGGCGGCCTCGCGGGCGGCGCCAGAGAGCGCCCTCAGCAGGGGGAGGGGCGGCCTGCGCGGGATTAACGATGATTAATAACCACCACTTAATAACGGCCCCTTTGCAACTGCCCCGCCTGAGTACCTCCTCATTAATTATCCCTTATTAAACCCTTAATAATTACCCCTTAGTAACTTCCCCCTTATTAACTCCCCTTATTAATAACCCTTTATTAATCCCTTATTAATTACCCCCTTATTAGTTTCCCTCCCTTAGTTAATTACTCCCTTATTAACACCTTATTAATTACCCCCTCATTAATTAACCCCTTTTTAACCCTTTAATTACCACCTTATTATTACTCCTTTATTAATCCCTTACTAATTACTCCCTTATTAACCCCTTTTTAATCCTTTATTAATTATCCCTTTTTAATCCCTTACTAACTACCCCTTATTAATTATCCTCTTATAAACCCCTTATTATTTTCTCCCTTTTCAATTACCCCTTATTACTCTTATGAATCTCTTATTAATTACCCCCTTATTAGTTTCCCTCTTATTAATTACCCCCTTATTAACCCCTTTTTAATTACCCCCTATTAATTACTACACCTAATTATTTACCCTTTCTTAATTACACCCTTATTAACTAACCCTTTATTAAGCCTCCTTATTTATTACCCATTGTTAAGCCCTTACTATTTACCGCATTATTAACCCCTTATTAACTTCCCCCTTATTAATTATCCACTTATTAACCCCTTTTATTACCCCTTATTCATAACCCCTTGTTAATTAATCCCTTATTAATTACTACACCTAATTATTTACCCCTTCTTAATTACAACCTTAATAATTAACCCCTTATTAATAAACACCTTATTAGTTAACCCCTTACTAATTGCCACACTGATTTAATTACCCCCCTTATTTATTACCCCCTTATAAACTCAGCTCTTATCAATTATCCCCTTATTAGTTCCCCCCTTATTAATTCCCACACATAATTTTCCCCTTATTAATTACCACACCAAATTAAATACTCCCTTATTAATTAGTCTCTTACTAATTAACCCCTTATTAACCAATTTATTAATTAACCCCTTATAAATTACCACATCAAAGTAACAAGCCCCTATTAATTAGCCCACTGTTAATTAACCCCTTAATTAATCCCTTATTAATTACTCCACCTTTATTATTACTTTCTTAATAACTGCCCCACCCAATTAATTCCCCCTTATTAATTCCCCCCTTATTAACTCCCCCTTTATTAATTACTCCCTTCAATAACCCTCCAGTAATTACCTCATTAAGTCCCCCTTAATTAACCCCTTCATTACCTGCCCAGAGCTCTTCGCAGGCGTCGCCCTCGGCCTGGGGGGAGAGAGGGGATTGGGAGGGACTGGCATGAACTGGAAGGGACTGGGAGGGGATTGGGAGGTGCTTTGGGGTTACTGGGAGGAACTGGGAGGGACTGGGAGGGAACTGGGAGGGGATTTGAGTTACTGGGAGGGACTGGAATAAACTGGGAGGAAACTGGGAGGGCGTTTGGGGTTACTCGGAGGGACTCAGAGGGCACTGGGAGGGCACAGGGTGGGGGTTTAGGGTTACTGGGAGGGACTGGGTGGGGCTTTGGGGTAACTGGGAGGGACTGGGAGGGGATTGGGAGGTGCTTTGGGGTTACTGGGAGGGACTGGGAGGGACTGGAAGGTCACTGGAAGGGGGTTTGGGGATACTGGGATGAACTGAGAGGGAATCGGAGGGAATTGGGAAGGGGTTTGGGGTTACTGGGAGGGACTGGGAGGCGGTTTGCGTTACTGGGAGGAGCTTTGGGGTTACTGGGAGCACTGGGAGCACTGGTCCAAACTGGTCTCACCCGGGGGGGGAGGGGCGCTAAGGGCCTCCTGCGCCCGCAGGAACTGGGAGGGGGGGAGGCAGCTCCGCCCAATCGCCTCCTTCCGGAATGAAGAGGCACTAATTAACGCCCCGCCCCCCCAATTAACCCTCTCCTAATTAACCCCTCCAAATAACATCCATCCCCCCCAAATCACCTCATTCGGGGCCCCTCCCCCTCCTTAATTAATAGCTCCTTTAGGCCCCTCTAAGCCCCGCCCCTCCCTTTAAGCACCGCCCCCTGCCTTTAGGCCACGCCCATCCCCTCCCTCCTTAGCACCCTTGAAGCCCCGCCCCTCCCTTTAGGCCACACCCCTCCCATTTCCCTTATGGCCCCTCCCTCCATGGCCCCTTAAAGCCCCACCCCCTGCCTTTAGGCCCCGCCCCTCCCCTCCCTACATAGTCCCTTCAAGCCCCACCCCCTTTAGGCCACGCCCCTCCTCTTTTCCCTCATGGCCCCTCCCTCCTCCATAGGCCCCGTGAAGCCACACCCCCTCCCTTTAGGCCATGCTCCTCCCTCAGGCACCGCCCTCTCCTCTGTATTGGCCCCTCCTTCTTTAAGCCCCACCCCCTCTCTTTAGGCCCCTCCCATCTAGGCCCCTCCCTCCTCCACAGGCCCCATTCATTCCCTCTTAGGCCCCGCCCCTTCTCCTTCATACCCCACCCCTTCCCTTTAGGCCCCGCCCCTCCTTTCTCCCCCGGGCCCCTCCCTCCTCCATAGACCCTATTTAAGCCCCTCCCCTTTAAGCACCCAGGCCACGCCCCCCTCTCCCTCAGGTCCCGCCCCTCCACTCCCTCATGGCCACTCACCTTCATTGCTCCCTCAAAGCCCCGCCCCCTCCCTTTAGGCCACACCCCCTCCCTTGGGACCCCTCCCTCCTCTTAAACCACGCCCCCTCAGGCCCCGCCCCTCCTCTTCCATAGCCCCCCCCCCGAATCCCCACCCCCTTTAAGCCCCACCCCTCCTTTATCTCTCTTGGTCCTCCTTCCACCTGAGGCCCCGCCCCCAAAGCCCTGCCCCTTGCCCCCCCAAGCCCCGCCCACCGGGTCTCGCAGGCGCCGCAGGACCCTCTCCAAGGTGGGGGGGCTTGGCCTCGCCCCCCAGAGCCCCCGCAGGTTCCGCACCAGTGCCTGCATTGGCACCGCCCCCTCCGCTGGGGTCACGGGGGGGTCACGTGGTCACATGGGGTCACACAGGGATCACGTGGGGTCACACGGGGCCAAGAGGGTCAAAGGGGGCGCAATGGGGTCAAGGGCTCAGAGAGGGCACCAGAGGGGCTGTGGGGTCACACAGGGGTCACATGGAGGTAACAGGGGTCACACGGGGGTCACGGGGGTCACACAAGGGTCATGGGATCACGTGGGGGTCATGGGGTCACACAAGGGTCACAGGGTCACATGGGGATCACGGGGGGTCACAGGGTCACACAGGGGTCACGGAGTCACATGGGGTCACATGACGGTCATGGGATCACGTGGGGGTCATGGGGTCACGGGGGTCACAGGGTCACACAGGGGTCATGGGGGGTCACGGGGTCACATGGGGATCACACAGAGGTCATGGGGTCACAGAGGGGTCAAAGAGGGTCACGGGGGTTATGGGGTCAGACCCGGCCAAGCGGGTCACATGGGGTCCCAGAGGGGTCCCAGAATGGTCACGGGGTCCCAGAGGGGTCATTGGGTCACATGGGGTCAGAGGGGGTCACCGAGGGGTCACCACTGACCAATCAGACGCTCCCACGTGACCCGGCGGGGGATCCCGGCGGCCCCTCCCCCGCTCAGCGCCCGCTCCCACGTGAGGGGGGGAGGGAGGCGACACTGCGGGCCGGACCCTCCCCCAGCCCTGCGGGGACACCGGATGTGGGGGAGAAATGAAGGATTTGGGGCAAAAAGAGACATTTTGGGGAAAACGGGAAATTTGGGGGGAAATGAGAAATTCAGGGGGGGAAATGAGAAATTTGGAGGAAAATTGGGAAATTTGGGGGGAAAATGAGAAATTTGGGTGGAAATGGGACATTTAAAGGAAAAAAATGGGAAATTTAGGGGAAAATAAAAAATTCGGGGAAAAGGGAAATTTGGAGGGAAAATGAGAAATTTGGGAGGAAAATGGGAAATTTGGGGGAAAAAATGGGAAATCTGGAGGGAAAATTATAAATTCAGTGTGGAAATGGCAAATTTATGGGGAAAATGGGAAAACTGGGGGGGAAATGGGAAATTTGGGGGGTAAATTAGAAATTTTTGGGGAAAATGGGAAATTTCGGGGGGAAAATGAGAAATTTGGAGGGAAATCGGAAATTTGGGAGGAAAATAGGTAATTTGGGGGAAAGGGGTAATTTCAGGAAAATGGGAAATTTTAGGGGGAAATGGGAAATTTGGGGGGAAAATGAAAAATTTGGGGGAAAATTGGAAATCTGGGGGGAAATGAAAAATTTGGGGGAAAATTGGAAATCTGGGGGGAAATGAGAAATTTGGGGGGAATTTTAATGAGGAAAATGGGGAATTTTGGGGGGAATGGGGAATTTTGGGGGGAACGTGGGATTTTGGAGGAAATGGGGAATTTTGGGAGACAAATCAGAAATTTCCTGAGAAAAATGGAGACTTTTGGGGAAACGTGGAACTTTTGGAGAGAAATTGGTAATTTTGAAGGAGAACTGGGAATTTTGAGAGATGAATCTGCAATTTTGGGTGAGAAAACAGGAATTTTGGGGGGAAAATGGGGATTTTTTTTGGGAAAATCGGAATTTGGGGAGGAAAATGGGGGATTTTGGGGAGGTATGAGGAATTTTTGGGTGGGAAATGGGGAATTTTGCAAGGGAAATGGGGAATTTTGGGAGACAAATCAGGAACTTCATGAGGAAAACGGGGAATTTTGGGAGAGAAATTAGGAATTTTGGGTAGGAAGTCATGAATTTTTGGGGGAAAATGGGGACTTTTTGGGAAAATGGGGAATTTTGCAAGGGAAATGAGGAATTTCATGAGGAAAATGGGGAATTTTGGGAGAGAAATCAGGAATTTCATGAGGAAAATGGGGAATTTGGGGGGAATGGGGGAATTTGGGGAGAGAAATTGGGAATTTTGGAGGAGAACTGGGAATTTGGGGAGAAAAATCAACCATTTTGGGTGAGGAAAACAGGAATTTTGGGGGGAAAACGGGGACTTTTAGGGGAAAATGGGGAATGGGGGGGGGGGTATTGCTGACCTTCGCCCCAGCAGTGCGGCCACGGTCTCAGGGGGGTCGCGGATGTGGAGGCGCCGGACGAGGGAGCGGAGGGAGAAGAGAGAGGGGGGGAGGGGCGGGACCTCGGGCTGGGGGGAAGGGGCTCAGGGTGGGGGAGGGGCCCGAGATGGCCCCAACCCCCCCCAGAACCCGGCCCCTCCCGCCCAAAAGGGGACCCATGCCCTCCCCCACCCCTCCCCCTAAATCCCCTCCCCCACCCCTCCTCCCCCAAGTTCCCCATTTCCCCCTGAAAATTTCCCATTTTCCCCCAAATTTCTTGGTTTTCCCCCGAAAATTCCCTGTTTTCAAAACAATTCCTTCTTTTCCCCCAAATCCTCCGGTTTCCACCCCAAATTCAAAATATTTTCCCCAAATTCCCCATTTTTCTCCCCATTTCTCCCCCCAAATTTCCCATTTTCCCCTCAAAATTTCCTATTTTCCAAAAAATTGCTTTTTTTTCCCCAAAATTCCCTTTCAAAACAAAAATTCTTCATTTTCCCCCAAATTCCCCATTTTTCCCCTAAATACCCCATTTTCTCCCCATATTCCCCATCTCTCTCTCCAAATTCCCCACTTGTCTTCCCAAATTCCCAATTTGCACCTCAAAATTTCCAACTTTCCCACAAATCTTATATTTCCCCCCAAATTCCCCATTTTCCAAAAAAAAATTCCTCGTTTTCTCCCCAAACTTTGAATTTCACCCCAATTTCCCATTTTTCTCTCAAATTTCCCCAAAATTCCTCATTTCCTCCCCAAATCTTGAATTTCACCCACAAATTCCCATTTTTTCTCCCAAATTTCCCCGTTTTCCCCCAAAATTCCACATTTTCTCCCGAATTTTGAATTTCACCCCCAAATTTCCCATTTTTCTCCCAAATGTCCCCGTTTTCTCCCCAAATTCCTCCTTTTTCCCCAAAAGTCCCCATTTTCCCCCAAAAGTCCTTTCTATCTCCAAAATTGCCCCTCCCCCTCCTCCCAGCCCCTGCCCCCCAGCCCCTTCCCCCCCCCCCCCCCCCCGTCCTCACCTTCCGGCCCCTCCCCCTCTTCCGCTGCCCCCTCCACAGGGGGAGGGGCTGAGCCCCCCCTCGCTTGCGCTGGGAGAAGGAAGGGGTTAATAGAGAGGGTGGGGTCAACTATAGGGGGTGGGGGTCACAAATGGGGGGTCACATATAAGGGGTGGGGGTCACATACAGGGGGTGGGGGTCACATATGGGGGATCACATACAAGGGGTGGGGGTCACATATAGGGGGTGGGGGTCACATACAGAGGGTGGGGGTCACATATGGGGGGTCACATATAGTGGGTGGGGGTCACCTATAGGGGGCTGGGGGTCACCTATAGGGGGTGGGGGTCACATAGGGGGGTGGAGGGGTCACATATAGGGGGTGGGAGGATCACCTATAGGGGGTGAAGGTCACATATAAGGGGTGGGGGTCACATATAAGGGGTGGGGGTCACCTATAGGTGGGCAGGGGGGGGTCACATACAGTGGGTGGGGGTCACATATAGGTGAGTGAAGGGGACATATAGGTGGGTGGGGGTCATGTATTGGGGATAGGAGGAGTCACACATAGGGGGTGAGACCCACCTTGCCCGGGCGCCCCCGGTACTTGGCCACTTGGTGGGCATCAAAGCGGGCGAAGGCACGAGCAAGGGCGTCACGAAGGGCGCGAGGGAGGGGCACCAGGTGCCCCCCCACCCCCCCCACCAGGGCCTGAGGGGTGGAGGGGAGAGGGTCAGGAGGGGGAGGGGAAGATCCCCTATGGGGCAGGGACCCCAATCTATGGGGCAGGGACCCAATCTATGGGACAGCGACCCAGATCTATGGGGCTGGGACCCCCCTAAGGGGCTGGGACCCCAATCTATGGGGCAGGGATCCCAATCTATGGGGCTGGGACCCCGATCTATGGGGCTGAGACCCCCTCTATGGGGCAAGGACCCCCCTCTATAGGGCTGGGACCCAATCTATGGGGCAGGGACCCCAATCTGTGGGGCTGGGACCCCCCTTGTCTGGGGTGGGCGTGGCCATACCTGGTAGTGGGCGGGGCACGGCGGCCCAGTCGGGGGGCAGGGGGGTGATGCCCCCCAGGTACCTGCGCAGGTGAGGCCGGCAGGGGGGCAGTGAGGCCGCCAGCGCCCCCAGGAAGCTCCCCACAGCGCGGAGCCCCAGGGCGCGGCGGGCGAAGAGGGCCACCTGGGGGGCGGGGCCAAAAGGTAAGGAGGCGGGGCCACACAGGTAGGCGGCGGGGACCCACATATAGGGGTGTAGGGGTCACATATGCGGGATTGGGGGTCACATATGGGGGTGGGACCCACACTTAGGGGGCGAGGTCACACACTTGGGGGCAGGGTCACACGTATGGTGGCTGGGGGTCACATATGGGGGCAGGACCCACTCTTAGGGGGCAGGGGTCACACACTTAGGGGGCGGGGCCAACAGGTAAGGGGGCGGGCTCACACACTTAGGGGGGTGGCGTCCTACACTTAGGGGGCAGAGACCCATATATATGGGGTTGGGGGTCAAATATGGGGGTGGGACCCACTCTTAGGGGACGGGGGTCACACACTTGGGGGCGGGGACAACAGGTAAGGGGGCGGAGTCACACATACAGGGGGTAGGGACCAACACTTAGGGGGCAGAGACCCATCTATAGTGGGCTGGGGGTCACATATGGGGTCGGGACCCACACTTAGGGGGCGGGGTCACACAGGTAGGGGGCAGAGACCCATCTATAGGGGACTGGGGGTCACATATGGGGGGCAAGACCCGCACGTAGGGGGCGGGGCCAACAGGTAAGGGGGCAGGGTCCCATCTATAGGGGGCTGGGGTCACATATGGGGGGGTGGGGGTCACATATGGGGGCGGGACCCACTCTTAGGGGGCGGTGTCAAACACTTAGGGCGGGGTCACACACTTAAGGGCGGGGTTCAAAAACTTAGGAGGCGGGGCCAAACACTTGGGGGCAGGAACCCACATATAGAGGGTTGGGGGTCACACATGGGGGTGTGGGGGTCACATATGGGGCGGGACCCACACTCAGGGGACGGGTTCACACAGGTAGGGGGCGGGGTCTCACATTTTTGGGAGGCAGAGAGCCTTATATAGGAGGGTGGGGTCACACATAGCGGCAGGACCCACACTTAGGGGGTGGGGCCAACAGGTAAGGGGGCGGGGTCACACACTTGCGGGTCACATATAGGGGGCGGGGACTCTTCTATAAGGGGTTTGGGGTCACATATGGGGGCGGGACCCACACTTAGGGGTCGGAGACCCACACTTGGGGGGCGGGACCCACATATAGGGGGTGGGGACACACTTATGGGGGCGGGACCAACACGTAGGGGGTGGGACCAACACGTAGGGGGCGGGACCCCCACACGGGGGGGGCGGGACGGACCCACCTGCAGGATGAACTCGGGGTCCCGGGGCGCCAGCGCCGCCCCCAGCTCCCGCAGCCTCGCCCGGAGCGGCCCCTGCGGCCCCAGCGCCCCCCCCAGGGCTGAAACCGCGGCCGCCGCCAGGGCCAGCTGAGAAGGAGGCGGGGCTTCAGCGCGACACGCCTCTCCACCGCCTGCGGGCCAATCAGCGCCGCCCAAGCCCCGCCCCGTCAAGCACAGACCCCCCCCTTCCCGCCCCAGTCAATCAGCGGTCCTCCAGCCCCGCCCACTCCCCGTGCCGCAGCCAATCAGCGCCGTCCAAGCCCCGCCCCCTCCATCATCGCGCTCCCCGTCCCTTCCCGCCCCTGTCAATCAACGCCCCTCCAGCCCCGCCCATCCATTGCGTCGCAGCCAACCAGCGCCTCCCAAGTCCCGCCCCTCTCGGTCATCGTCCCCCACGGCCCTTCCCGCCCCTGTCAATCAGCGTCACTCCAGCCCCGCCCACCCATCGCGCCGCAGCCAATCAGCGCCGCGGCAGCTTCCCGCCTCACCACCAAGCCACGCCCACGTCCCACACCCCATCCAATCAGCGCCGCCCAAGCCCCGCCCCTGTCAATCAATGCCCTCCAGCCCCGCCTCCTGCACATCACGTGACACCCCCCCTGCCCCACAAGTGACCCCCAAGTTCCCCCCCCCCCCAAATCTATGGGGCAGGGATCCCCCCCCACCTTCAGCTCCTCCAGTTCCGGTTGATCCTCGGAGTCCTGGGGGGGGGAAAACATTACTGCCCCCTCCAATTGCCCCCCCAGCCCCACAACTGCCCCCCTGCCCCACAAATGCCCCCCCAACTGCCCCCCTGCCCCTCAAGTGCCCAATTGCCCCCCCCAAACACATTTCCCCCCCCAGACCTCCATGTGCCACCCTGCCCCACATCCCCCCCCCAGCCCCACACTTGCCCCCCCACCAAAGTGCCCCCACACCTCACCTCCGAGGGAGGGGCCTCCGTGGGGGGCGGGGCTTCCTCCAGGGGGCGGGGCTTCAGCGGGGAGAGGGCTGCGAGACACACACTTAGGGGGCAGAGCCACGGGTGGGGGAGTGGGACCCGCTCTATGGGGCAGGGACCCTCTGCATGGGGCTGGGACCCCCTCTATGGGGCTGGAAAACTGATCTATGGGGCTGGGACCCCAATCCATGGGGCAGGGACCCCGATCTATGGGGCAGGGACCCTTTGCATGAGGCTGGGACCCCCTCTATGGGGCTGGGACGCGGATCTATGGGGCTGGGACCCCAATCCATGGGGCTGGGACGCCCTCTGTGGGGCAGGGACCCCAATCTATGGGGCAGGGACCCCGATCTATGGGGCTGGGACCACCTCTATGGGTCAGGGACCGCGATCAATGGGGCAAGACCCTCCTCACCCTCCATCGTTGCTCTTTGCCCACTTCCGGGTTCCCAGCAGCCCGCGCGGACACGAGCCCTCATTTGCATAAAGGGGCGGAGCTTACACGTGAGAACCCCGGGGGGGGGGGGGGTTTAGGGTACAAATCCATAGATCGGAGTCCCAGCCCCATAGAGAGGGTCCCAGCCCCATAGATCGGGGTCCCAGCCCCATAGATTGGGGTCTCAACCCCTCAAGTACCCCCAGCCCTGATCCCTCCCCCTTCCCATCTCATTTGCATAAAGGGGCGTGGCCATTGTGGGGCTGCAAGTGTCCTTTATTGGTTACTTGGGGGTGTGGCTTCCGGAGGGGGAGGGGCCTCAGTCCCTCCAGGTCACCTCGACCTCATCTGTGCGGAACCTGGGGGGAGGGGAGAAACCTGACCCATAAATGGGGGTCGTGCCCCATAGAGGGTGTCCCTGCCCCATAGAGGGGGTCACAACCCCATAGATTGGGGTCCCTACCCCATAGACTGGGGTCCCTGCCCCATAGAGGGGGTCCCAGCCCCATAGATTGGGGTCCCAGCCCCATGGATTAGGGACCCTGCCCCATAGAGGGGGTCCCTGCCTCATAGAGGGGGTCCCAGCCCCATAGATCGGGTTCCCAGCCCCATAGATTGGGGTCCAAGCCCCATGGATTAGGGACCCTGCCCCATGGATTGAGGTCCCAGGCCCATAGAGGGCATCCCAGCCCCATAGATTGGGGTCCCAGCCCCATAGTTGTGGGTCCCAGCCCCATAGATCCGGGTCACTGCCCCACAGAGAGGGTTCCTGCCCCATAGAGGGGGTCCCAGCCCCATAGGGGTCCCTGCCCCATAAATTGGAGTCCGTGCCCCATAGAGGGGGTCCCAGCCCCCCTAGTCCCTCCCAGCCCTGAGCCCTCCCCTCCTCATTTGCATAAAGTGGCGTGGCCAATGCCGGGGAGGCAAAAGTCCTTTATTGGTTACTTTGGGGTGAGGCTTCCGGGGGGGGGGCGGATTCGGGGGGGCGGGGCCTCAGTCCCTCCAGGTCACCTCCACCTCGTCTGTGCGGAACCTGGGGGGGGGGGGGGGGGGAGAAACCTGACCCATAAGTGGGGGTCCTGCCCCATAGATCGGGGTCCCAGCCCCATAAAGTGGGTCCCAGCGACATAGAGGGGTTACCTGACCCATAGATCGGGGTCACTGACCCATAGATCGGGGTCCCAGCCCCATAGATTCACCTTCCCCCACCCATACCTGGGCCCCGCCCCTCCAGCCTCAAGCCCCGCCCCTCCCACCCTCCGGCCCCAGCCCCCTCACCGCTGGGTGACCCCCGATTGGCTGAGGGGGGTCACGTGACCTGCGCGCAGCATCTCCCATCCGGCCTGGGCAATCATGGCCCCGTTGTCCACACAGAACCTGGGGGGTGCCCCATAGATTGGGGTCCCAGCCCCATGGATTGGGGTCCCTGCCCCATAGATTGGGTCCCTGCCCCTTGGATTGGGGTCCCTGCCCCATAGAGGGGATCCCATCCCCATAAATTGGGGTCCCTGCCCTATAAAGGGGGTCCCAGCCCCAGAGATCGGGGTCCCTGCCCCAGAGATTGGGTCCCAGCCCCAGAGATTGGGGTCCCAGTCCCATAGAGGGGGTCCCAGCCCCATAGGTTGGGGTCCCTGCCCCATAGGTTGGGGTCCCTGCCCCATAGATCAGGGTCTCTGCCCCATAGATGGGGTCCCAGCCCCATAGATCAGGGTCCCTACCCCATAGAAAGGGTCTCTGCCCCATAGATCAGGGTCCCAGCACCATAGATTGGGGTCCCAGCTCCATAGAGAGGGTCCCTGCCCCACAGATTGGGGTCCCAGCCCCATAGATCGGGGTCCCAGGCCCATAGAGGGGGTCCCTGCCCCATAGATTGGGTCCTTGCCCCACACCTCTCATCCGTGGGGCACAGCCGGGCCCCCCGGGCTCTGCACATCGTCTCGAGCATCTCCTGCAGCCGCTGATTGCCTGGGGGGGGGGGGGAACCGGGCCCTGCCCCATAAGTGACCCCCAAGTGCCCCCCCAGCCCCACAAGTCCCCCCCCCCAGCCCCATAAGTGTCCCCAAGTGCCCCCCCAGCCCCTCAGGCCCCGCCCCTAAGACCCCGGTCATCCTCCCAAAGCCCCGCCCCCTCCCAAGCCCCACCCACTTCACTCCTCCCTCTCAGACTCCGCCCCCTCTCAGGCCCTTCAGCCTGTTCCCCAGGCCCCACCCCTCAGACCACGCCCTCTCAAGCCCCGCCCACGAGCCCCCACCCCACCAAGCTCTGCCCCCTCAAGCCCCCTCCCAGCCCTCCTCTAGCCCCGCCCCTTTGGTTCCGCCCACCTCGGACCATGCCCCCTTCAGGCTCCACCCCCTCACCCCCTCCCTAGCCCCAAGCCCCGCCCCTGCCACCATAGACCACGCCCCCTCCTCACAGGCCACGCCCCCCACGAGCAGCAGCTCCCGGGCCCCCGTCAGGGCCAGGGCCCTCTCGGCCACCTCGGCCATCATGGCGAACGCCGTCTCCTGCGCGACAGGGGGGGGACGCGGTGGCCACCAGTGACCCCCCTTTGGTAGTCCCGCCCCTCCTATGGTAGCCCCGCCCCTCATTTGGTAGCCCCGCCCTCTCTTTATTAGCCCCCTTTGGTAGTCCCGCCCCTCCTTTGGTAGCCCCACCCACATTTAATAGCCCCACCCCTTCTTTAGTAGCCCCACCCCTTAATAGCATCACCCCCTTGGTAGCCACGCCCTTTTATAGTCCCACCCCTTGGTAGCCCCTCCCCCTTTGATAGCCCCGCCCATCCATCGTGGCCCCGCCCCCTTTGGTGGCCCCGCCCCCTCACCTGGAGGGAGAAGCACAAATCCTCAGCCGTCGCCTCCCCCGACGCCAACAACTTGGGGGTCACAGCCTGGGGGGGGCAAGCGGGACCCTAGAGGAGACCCCCACCCCATAGGTCCCCCCACCCTATAGGTCCCCCCCAACCCCTATAAGTGTCCCCCCCCATATGTCTCCCCCACCTCTATAGGTCCCCCCACCCTTATTGGTGCCCCCCCACCCTTATAGGTCCCCCCACCCCTATAGACGACCCCCACCGCTATAGTTGACCCCCACCCTATAGGTCCCCCCCATATGTCCCCCTATAGGTCCCCCCCACCCCCTATCCATGACCCCCACCCCCATAGGTCCCCCCCAGCACCTATAGGTGTCCCCCCCATAGGTACCTGGAGGTGGCTGAGGAGGCCCGAGAAGGAGAGGTCGAGGCCCTTCACTCCATAGGGCAGAGGGAGGAGCTGCCGCCCCCTGGGAGAGCCCAGTGACTGGGACGGACTGGGGGGGACTGGGGGGGACTGGGAGGGGACTGGGAGGGGATTGGGAGGGACTGGGAGGGACTGGGAGGGACTGGGAGGGACTGGGAGGGGACTGGGAGGGACTGGGAGGGACTGGGATGGACTAGGATGGGATTGCGAGTGGGTTTGGGGACACTGGGAGGGACAAGGAGGGATTGGGAGGGACTGGGAATGGATTGGGAGGGGACTGAGATATACTGGGAGAGACTGGGATGGGATTGGGAGGGGACTGGGAGGAACTGGGAGGGGATTGGGAGTGGACTGGGATATACTGGGATATACTGGGAGGGACTGGGATGGGATTGGGAAGGACAGGAAGGGACTGGGATGTGATTGGGAGGAACTGGGGGGGGACTAGGAGGGACTGGGAGGGGATTAGGAGGGACTGGGATATACTGGGAGGGACTGGGATGGGATTGCGAGGGACTGGGAGGGAGCTGGGAGGGACTGGAGGGGACTGGGAGGGGATTGGGAGGGACTGGGAGGGGATTGGGAGGGACTGGGAATGGATTGGGAGGGCACTGGGATATACTGGGATATACTGAGAGGGACTGGGATGGGATTGCAAGGGACTAGGAGGGGACTGGGAGGGACCGGGAGGGTACTGGGAGCTACTGGGAGTTACTGGGAGGGACTGAGGCTCCGCTCACCTCCGGGCCAGGAGCTCAATGTTGTAGCCAGGGCTGGGGTCATTGGAGAGCTGGGGGAGAGACCAGTATAAACCGCTATAAACCAGTATGCACCAGTATAAACCAGTATGGACCAGTATAGACCAGTATGGGCCAATATTGCCCAGGGTGGGCCAGTATGGGGCTGGACTGAGCAGAACAGACCAGTACAGACCAGTATAAACCAGTAAAAAGTAATACAGTATGGATTAATACTGACCAGTACGGACCAGTATAGACCAGTATAGACCAGCATAGACCGCTATGGACCAGTATAAATCAGTATGGGCCAGTATAAACCAGAACTGAGCAGCACAGACCAGTATGGACCAATACAAAGTAATATAGTATGGACCAGTACATACCAGTATGGACCAGTATAGAGCAGTACAGACCAGTACAAACCAGTATGAGCCAGTACAAGCCAATACAGACCAGTATAAACCACTACAGACCAGTACTGCCCAGCACGAACCAGTACAAACCAGTACAAACCAGTACAGACCAGTATAGACCAGTATAAACCAGAATGTACCCGTCCAGACCAGTATGGACCCATATGGACCAGTATAAACCAGTACAGACCAGCACACACCGGTACACAATAATACACCATGAACCAGTATTGACAAGTATGAACCAGTATGAACCAGTACAGACCAATAACGGCCAATACAAGCCAGTATGGACCAGCACAGACCAATACAAACCAGTATGGACCAGTAAGCACCAGTAAAACGAGTACAGACCAATACAGTACAACCCAGTATGCACCACTATGAACCAGTATAAACCAGTACGAACCAATAGGGACCAATAGGGCACAGAGCAGTACAAACCAGTTCATCCCAGTCCATCCCAATCCCATCCCAGTCCCTCTCAGTATATCACAGTCCCTCCCAATCCATTTCCAGTCCCTCCCAGTCCCATCCCAGTTCATCCCAGTATATCCCAGTCCCCTTCCGATCCATTCCCAGTCCCTCCCAGTATATCCCAGTCCCTTCCAATCCCATTCCAGTCCATCCCAGTATATCCCAGTCCCCTCCCAATCCCATCCCAGTCCCTCCCAATCCATTCCCAGTCCCTCCCAGTCGCTCCCAATCCCCTCCCAGTCCCTCCCAGTGCTCCCAGTTCACCTGCAACACCCGGGCGAACCGGTCCAGGCAGTTCCCCAGTGCCAGGTCCAGGGTTTCCCCCAGGATCCGGTACCGGCGCCGCGAGAACGCAATCACCTGCATCAGTATGGACCAGTACGGACCAGTATGGACCAGTACGGTCCAGTATAGACCATTATGGACCCACAGGGCCTCGTAGGGACCAGTAGGGAGAGATCAACCCCTTCCCAGTCCCTTCCAGTATATCCCAGTCCCTCCCAATACCCTCCCAGTCCCTCCCAAACCCCTCCCAGTCCCCTCCCAATCCCCTCCCAGTCCCTCCCAATCCCCTCCCAGTCCCATCCTAGTCTATCCCATTGCCCTCCCAATCCTCTCCCAGTCTCCTCCCAGTCCCTCCCAATCCCCTCCCAGTCCCATCCTAGTCTATCCCATTGCCCTCCCAATCCTCTCCCAGTCTCCTCCCAGTCCCTCCCAATCCCCTCCCAGTCCCATCCTGGTCTATCCCATTGCCCTCCCAATCCTCTCCCAGTCCCCTCCCAGTCCCTCCCAATCCCCTCCCACTGTATCCCAGTGCCCTCCTTTTAAAACCCTGTGCCCTCCCAGTGCCTCCCAATCCCTCCCAGTCCCTCCCAGCCCCTCCCAATCCCCTCCCAGTCCGTCCCAGCCCCTCCCAGTGTCCCCAAACTCCTTCCCAGTCCCTCCCAGTCCCCCCCAGTCCCACCTGGGTGTTCCCTCCGCTGACGTAGAGCGCCAGGGGGTCTCGCCCCCCCCCCAGCAGCCGCCCCATCTCCAGGTGCCCCACGCAGTGATTGACCCCGAGCAGGGGCAGCGCCCAGAGCTGCGCCAGCACCCGCGCCGCCACTGCCACCACGGCCAGCGGCGCCGCCATGCCCGGGCCTGCGGGGACACACGGCGACGGCACGCTAAGGACACGTGTGGACACACTAGAACATGCTTAGAGCACACTTAGAACACATGCGATGCGCTAAGGACACGCTAAGGACACGCTTAGAGCACGCAGGACACGCTAAGGGCGTGTAAGGGCATGTAAGGACACACTAAGGACACATAAGGACACGTAAGGACATGCCAAGGGCACATAAGGACATGACAAGGGCACATAAGGACATGCTAAAGACATGCTAGTACATGCTAGGACACGCTTAGAAAACGTAGGACATGCTAAGGACATGCTAATGGCACAGACACGCTAAGGACACACTTAGAGCGCACAGGACACGCTAAGGACATATAGGAACAAGCTAAGGGCACGCTAAGGACATGTAAGTGCACACTAAGGGCACATAAGGATACATAAGGACACGGTAAAAACACACTAGGTACGTAAGGACATGCTAAGGACATGTAAGGGCACATAAGGACATGCTAAGTGCATGTAAGGACACATCAAGGGCACGCTAAGGGCACATAAGGACATGTAAGAGCACATAAGGGCATGTAACAACATGCTAAAGGCATGTAAAGACATGTAAGGACATACTAAGGACACATAAGGACACGTAAGGACACACTTAGATCACGTAGGACACGCTAAGGGCATGTAAGGGCACGTAAGGACATGCTAAGGACATGCTAAGGACATGCTAAGGACACACTTAGAGCACGTAGGACACGCTAAGGACACGTAAGGGCATGTAAGGGCATGCTAAGGGCACGCAAGGACATGCTAAGGGCATGCTAAGGGCACGCTAAGGGCACGCTAATGACACGCTAGGACATGCTTAGAGCATGTAGGACACGCTAAGGACATGCTAAGGACACGTAAGGGTACACTTAGAGCATGTAGGACATGCTAAGGACACATAAGGACACGCTAAGGACACCCTTAGAGCATGCTTAGAGTACGTAGGACACACTAAGGACATGCTAGGACACGCTTAGAGCACGTAGGCCATGCTAAGGGCATGTAAGAGCACATAAGGGCACGCTAAGGACATGCTAAGGACATGTAAGGGCACACTATGCGCATGTAAGGACATGCTAAGAGCATGCTAAGAACACATAAGGACATGTAAGGGCACATCAGGACATACTAAGAGCATGTAAGGACACGCTAAGGCCTCCCGAGGGTCCCTATGGGCTCTGTGGGTCCCTATGGGTCTCTATGGGTCCCTATGGGTTCTGTGGGTTTCTATGGGTCCTATAGTCTCTATGGGTCCCTATGGGCTCTGTGGGTCCCTATGGGTCCCTGTGGGTCCCTATGGGCTCTGTGGGTCCCTATGGGTCCCTATGGGTCCCTGTGGGTCTCTATGGTCCCCACACCCCCAGTCGCTCCCCCCCCACCCCGTACCACGGGTGAAGGCGATGGCGTCCAGGTCACGTGGTCCCAGCCCAGCGTCGCTCAGCGCCGCCGCCACCAGGTCCAGGAGCACCCGGCGGTGATGGCGGCCAGTGGGGCCGGGGGCAAAGCCTATGTACCAGTACAGACCAGTATAAACCAGTATGCACTGGTATACGCCAGTATACAGCAAAACCAGTACAAACCAGTATAGACCAGCGTGCACCAAAAGCAGGAGAGGCCAGTGTAGGCCAATACAGACCAAAACCAGTACAAGCCAGTACAGACCACTAGACATCTGGATGCTCCAAAACCTTATAGGCCAGTACAGGCCAAAACCAGTATAAACCAGTGCAGAGTGGTAGGGACCAGTATGCCTGAAAGCCAGCATAGACCAGTATAGGCCAATAAAGGCCAAAACCAGTATAAACCAGTCCACACCAGTTTAGACTGATATAGACTGGGACACACCAAAACCAGTATAGGCAAATACAAGGCAAAACCAGTATAAACCAGTATACACCAATATAGGTCCATAAAAGCCAGTATACACCTGTTTAGACCTGTACAGACTGGTACCAACTAGAACCAATATAAACCAATACAGACCAGTATACACCAGTATAGGCTAATGCAGGCCAAAAACGGTATAAAGCAGTACACACTGGTTTAGACTGGTAAGCACCAACACCAGTATAGACTAGTATAGACCAGTACAAACCAGTATAAGGCAAAAACAGTGCAAACCAGTATACACCAGTATAAGCCAGTACAGCCCAAAACCAGCATAAACCAGTACGCACCAGTAAAAGGCAAAAACAGTGCAAACCAGTATACACCAGCATAACCCAGTACAGGCTAAAACCAGTATAAACCAGTATACACTAGTACAGGCCAACACCAGTATAAACCAGTACACACCAGTACAAGGCAAAACGAGTGTAAACCAGTACACACCAGTACAAGGCAAATCGAGTGTAAACCAGTACACACCAGTATAAGCCAATACAGACCAAAACCAGTATAAACCAGTATAGACCAGTATAGGCCAATAAAGGCCAAAACTAGTATAAACCAGTATACACCAGTACAAACTCGTACACACCAAGACCAGTATAAACCAGTTTAAACCAGTCCAAAGCAGTATCAACCAGTGATAACCAAAACCACTCCAGGCCCCCCCAGTCCCCCCCCAGACCCCTGCCAGTGCCCTCCCAGTGCCCTCCCAGTCCCCCCAATCCCCTCCCAGTCCCTCCCAGTATACTCCAGTGCCCTCCCAGTCCTCCCCAATCCCCTCCCAATCCCTCTCAATCCCCTCCCAGTGCCCCCAGTCTGTCCCAGTCTGTCCCAGTCCCCCCATGCCCTCCCAGTCCCCTCCCAGTGTCCCCAAACCCCCTCCCAGTCCCATCCCAGCCTCTCCCAATCCCATCCCAGTCCCTCCCAGTCCCCCCCGAACCATCCCAGTGTCCCCAAACTCCCTCCCAATCCCCTCCCAGTCCCCCCCAATGCCCCCCAATTCCCTCCCAGACCTTCCGAATCCCTTCGTCCTTCCCAATCCCCTCCCAGTCACCTCCCAGTCCCTCCCAGTATATCCCAGTGCCCTCCCATTCCCTTCCTAGTCCCCCCCAATCCCCTCCCAGTCCCTGCCAGTATATCCCAGTGCTCTTCTAGTCTATCCTAATGCCCTCCCAGTCCCTCCCAATCCCCTCCCAGTCCCCTTCCAGTTCACCCCCAGTCCCCCCAATCCCCCAGTCCTTCCCAGTCCCCTCGCAGTGTCCCCAAACTCCCTCCCAGTCCCCCGCAATCCCCTCCCAGTCCCTCCCAGTCCCTCCTAGTACCCTCCCAGAACCATCCCAGTGTCCCCGAATTCCCTCCCAGTCCTCCCCAATCCCCTCCCATAACGATCCCAGTCCCCCCCAGTCCCCTCCTCAGTCCCTCCCAGTCCCCTCCCAGTATATCCCAGTCCCTCCCAGTATATCCTAGTGCCCTCACAGTCCCTCCCAGTCCCCTTCCAGCCCCTCCCAATCCTCTCCCACTTCCTCCCAATCCCCTCCCAGTCCCCTCCGAGTCCTTCCCAGTCCCCTCCCAGTGTCCCCAAACTCCCCCCCAGTCCCTCCCAATCCCCTCCCAGTCCCTCCCATTCCCCTCCCAGTTTCCCCAGTCCCCCCCCAGTCCCTCCCAGTCTCCCCAGTCTCCCCAGTCCCCTCCCAGTGTCCCAAACTCCCTCCCAGTCCCTCCCAGTCTCACCAGTGCCCGGGGGGGGCACGAAGGTCTCCCTGCGGCTGCTCAGGACCCGCCCGTCCCGCACCACCCCCGCCCCCACTTTGTTGGCGGAGCCCTCCAGGCCCAGCACCGCCGGCATCGCCGCCACCGCCGCCACCGGAAGAGAGCGAGACGGGGAGGAGGCACTTCCGGCGCGGGACGCCTGACTTCCGCCCTCACTGCCCCTGCTTTCCCATTCCCCTCCCTTCTCCCAGTCCCTCCCGGTCCCTCCCAGTGCCTCCCCCAGTCCCCTCTCTCGTGTTTCCGCTTCCGGCTCCTCCCCCACGTGGCGATGCCGAAGCGAAGCAAGAAGGAGGCGGAGAGCGGGGATGAGGGAGGTGAGTGCCACCAGTATGGACCACTGTAGACCAGCATGAACCAGTGGAGACCGGCGCAGCGGTGCTCGGCCCCTCCAGCCCCCTCCTAGTTCCTCCCCCGATCCATTCCCAGTCCCTCCCCGCCTCCTCCCGGTTCATCCCAGTCCCTCCCAGTGCATCCAAGTCCCTCCCAGTTCCCTCAGTACACCTCCCAGTGCTTCCCAGTCCCCTCCCAATCCGCTCCCAGTCCCTCCTAATCCCCTGCCAGTCCCTCCCAGTATCGCCAACCCCCCTCCCAGTGCTCTCCCAGTTCATCCCAGTCCCTTCCAGTAATCACAAACCCAATCCGAGTCCCCTCCCAGTCCATCCCAGTCCCTCCCAATCCCCTCCTAGTCCCTCCCAGTTTTCCCAAACACCATCCCAGTGCCCCCAGTCCCTCCCAGTCCTTCCCAATCCCCTCCCAGTCCTTCCCAGTCTCTCTGTTCTCCCCCCAGGTCGCCCCCCCCCGAAGGCCCGGCGGGCGCAGGAGGCGGCGGCACCCTATGAGGACCCCCCCGAGCGGGAGGAGGCTCCGGGGGGGCAGCGCTGGACCCTGCGGCTCTGCTCGTGGAACGTGGACGGGCTCAGGGCCTGGGTGCGCAAGGGGGGGCTGCAGGTGAGAGGTGGCACCCACTGGGACCCATAGGGACCCACCAGAACCCACAGAGACCATAGGGACCCGTACGTACCATATACACCCATAGGGACCCATGGAGACCCATAGGGACCCATAGAGAGCCATAGAGACTGTAGGGGACCCATAGGGACCCACAGGACCCATAGAGACCCATAGGGACTTATAAGGAGCCATAGGAACCCATAGGGACCATGTGTACCTATATATACCCATAGGGACCCAAGGAGACCCATAGGGGCCCATATATAGCCGTAGAGACCATACGGACCATAGAAACCCATAAGGACCTGTAGAGACTCATAGGGACCCACAGGACCCATAGAGACCCATAGGGACTTATAAGGAGCCATAGGAACCCATAGGGACCATGTGTACCTATATATACCCATAGGGACCCAAGGAGACCCATAGGGGCCCATATATAGCCGTAGAGACCATACGGACCATAGAAACCCATAAGGACCTGTAGAGACTCATAGGGACCCACAGGACCCATAGAGACCCATAGGGACTTATAAGGAGCCATAGGAACCCATAGGGACCATGTGTACCTATATATACCCATAGGGACCCAAGGAGACCCATAGGGGCCCATATATAGCCGTAGAGACCATACGGACCATAGAAACCCATAAGGACCTGTAGAGATTCATAGGGACCCCTAGGGACCCATGAGGCCCATAGAGACCATAGGGACTTCTAAGAAGCCATAGGAACCGTGGGGACCCATAGGGACCACTGAGGACCAGTAGGGACCATATATACCCATATATACTCCTAGGGACCCAAGGAGACCCATAAGGATCCACAGAGAGCCATAGAGACTGTAAGGACCCATCAAGACCATAGGGACCCATTGAGAGCCATAGAGACCATAAGGACCGATAGAGACACATAGGGACCCCAAGGGACCCATAAGGACAATAGGGACCCATAGAGACCATAGTGACCCACAAGACTCATAGCGATCCATAGAGACCTATAGGGACTCCTAGAGACCCATAGGGACCCATAGAGACCGTTGAGACTCCATAGAGACCATAGGGAGCCATAGAGACCATAGGGGCCCATAGAGACCCACGAGACTCAGTGACCCATAGAGACCTATAGGGACTCCCAGGGACCCATGGGGACTATAGGGGTCCATAGAGATCCATAGGGGCCCATAGAGCCCATAGGGACCCATAGGGACCTATAGAGACCCACAGGGACCCGTAGGGACCCATATAGAGCATTGGGACCCATAGAGACACTTGGGACCCATAGGGACCCATAGAGACCAGAGGGGCCCATAGGGACCCATAGAGACCATCAGGACCCATAGAGAGCAGAGGGACCCATAGGGACCCCCAACACATATGGGGTGGTCCCTATGGTTCCCCCCTGACCCCCAACTTCCCCCCCCTCCTCTCCCAGTGGGTCCAGGAGGAGGCTCCGGACATCCTTTGCCTTCAGGAGACGAAATGTGGGGCGGGGTCGGTGCCCCCCGAGGTTCGGGACCTCCCGTCCCTGCCCCACCAGTACTGGGCATCCCCCAAGGACCGGCCGGGCTACAGCGGCGTGGGGCTGCTGACCCGCACCGAGCCCATCGGGGTCACCTACGGCATCGGTGAGTGGCCCCTGCCCCACAACTGGACCCCCAAGTGACCCCTCAGACCCCCAAGTGCCCCCCGGGATCCGTAACTACGTCCCCAGACCCGTAACTCCCCACCCCGGGACCCACAAGTGGCACCTCAGCCTTCAAAAACCTTCTTGAAGGACCTAAATCTTCAAGAACCATCCCAAAACTGCCTCAGAATCCACTTTGGGGACCCCTGTTGAGCCCAATTGACCTCCAGTTGCTCCAGTTGACTCTGACCTCCAGTTGACCCCAGCTTTCTCTCAGTTGACTCCAGTTGACCATAGTTGACCCCATGTTGCCTCCAGTTGACCCCACGTTGACCCCTGTTGACCATAATTGACCCCCAGTTGGCTCCAGTTGGCCCCCAGTTGACTCCAGTTGACCTCACGTTGCCTCCAGTTGACCTCAGTTGACCATCCTTGATCTCCAGTTGACTCCAGTTGGCCCCCAGTTGACTCCAGCTCACCCCAATTGACCTCCAGTGCCTCCCCCAGTTGACCCCAGTGTCCGTCCTCACCCCAGGCGAGGAGGAGCACGACACCGAGGGCCGTGTGGTGACGGCCGAGTTCCCGTCCCTCTTCGTGGTGGCCGCCTACGTCCCCAACTCGGGGCGGGGCCTGGTGCGCCTGGATTACCGGCGCCGCTGGGACGAGGCCTTCCGGTCCTACCTGGCCCGTCTGGATGCCCGGAAACCGGTGGCTTTGTGCGGTGACCTCAACGTGGCCCACGCCGAGATCGACCTCCGCAACCCCCGCGCCAACCGCCGCTCGGCCGGCTTCACCGCCGAGGAGAGGGAGGGCTTCGGGGCCCTCCTGGCCGAGGGCTTCCTCGACTCCTTCCGCCATCTTTACCCCGACGTCCCCCATGCCTACACCTTCTGGACCTACCTGGGGGGCGCCCGGGAACGCAACGTCGGGTGGCGCCTGGATTACTTCGTCCTCTCGCGCCGCCTGCAGGGGGCACTCTGCGACAGCAAGATCCGACACCGCGTCCTGGGCAGCGACCACTGCCCAATCACGCTGCTCCTCGCCCTCTAGGGTGGGAGGCAGCGGGGCTGGTGGGGCCGGCGGGCTCTGCTTGCTCGTGGATCCACCCAAACCAGCCCAAAATTGGGTTGTGATGATGTCATCGTGGTCAATGTGGGGTTAATATGAGGTTATGATGGCCCCATCAGGCTCTGTTTGGCCCTAAATCCACCCAAAATGCCCCCAAATCGGGTTCTGATGATGTCATCGTGGTCCCATCAGGTTCTACTTTGCCATAAACCCACCCAAAATGCCCCAAAATCAGGTTGTGATGACATCATCATGGTCAATATAGGGTTAATATGAGGTTACGATGGCTCCATCAGGCTCTATTTGGCCCTATATCCACCCAAAATGCCCCAAAATCGGGTTCTGATGACGTCATCGTGGTCCATATGGGGTCCCCACCCCCTCTGTGGCCCCATGGGGTCCTCCCTACCCCCATCTCCCCTCCCCCCCCCTCCCGGAAGTCCCCCAGAGCCCCTCATTCCCTATGGACCCCCTGACCCAGCTGGACCTCCGCTATCCCAGAGGACCTTCAGGTGCCGCCCCCTCCTCAGGGACCCCCCCCACCCCTCCCCCCACCCTTTATTTTTTACAATTAAAGGAAGTAAAAAATCACAAATTTGTGTGGATTCACCTGGAATTTGGGAGGGGGGGAGAGAGGGCACCCATGGGCGGGGGAGCTGGGGGAGAAGAAAGGGGGGTGAAGTAAAGAGCAAGAGAGACCCATAGAGACCATAGGGACCCACAGAGACCATAAGGACACATAGGGACCCATGGGGACCTATAGATTCCAGTACTGGGAGGCACTGGAGGAGTACCGGCCTATACTGGGAGGCACTGGGGAGGCACTGGGTTATACTGGGAGGCATTGGGGGGACACTGGGTAGCACTGGGAGGGCACTGGGCCATACTGGTTGGCACTGGGAGGGCATTGGCTTGTACTGGGAGGCACTGGGGGGCACTGGGCAGTACTGGGAGGAACTGGGAGGGCACTGGTCTGTACTGGGAGGCACTGGGCGGACACTGGGAGTCACTTAGAGGGCACTGGGTTGTACTGGGAGGCACTGGAGGGGGCACTGGGCCATACTGGGAGGCACTGGGAGGCACTGAGGGGACACTGGGTTGTACCGGGAGGCACTGGGGGGACACTGGGCCATATGGGGCTATACTGGGAGGCACTGGGGGGACACTGGGCAGCACTGGGAGGCACTGGGAGGGCACTGGGCCATACTGGGCCATACTGGGAGGCACTGGTTTGGATTTTATTGCCCCTGGGGAGGGGGGGAATTAAAGGCACTTGGGGAGGGGGAGGGGCCCGGGGGGGCGGGGTTTGGAGGTGCAGAGGGGGGCGGGGTCCAGAGGGGTTTGGGGTTCAGAGGGGGATCTGGGGTTCAGGGGGGGATTTTGGGGTGGAGGGGGAGGAGTTTAGGGGGGTCCTGGAGGGATTTGGGGGTTCAGGGGGGGGAGTTGGGGGTCGGGAGGTGTTTTGGGGTTCAGGGGGACCGATTTGGGGTTCAGGGGGATTTGGGGGTCCGGAGGGGTTTTGGGGTTCCGGGGGGGGTTGGGGTGTGGGTGGGGGAATTTGGGGGTCCTGAATATTTTGGGGTTCGGGGGGGGGATTTGGGGGTTCAGGGGGAAGGATTTGGGGGGCCTGAAGGTTTTGGGGTTCAAGGCAGGGATTTGGGGGGTCCGGAGGGGTTTTGGGGGTTCAGGGGAGGATTTGGGATTTGGGGGGATTTGGGCTTCAGGGGGGGATTTTGGGGTGCGGGGGGGGAGTTCAGGAGGGTTCTGGAGGGATTTGGGGGGGGATTTGGGGGTCCGGGGGGAGGATTTGGGAGTCCGGAGGGGTTTTGGGGTTCAGGGGTGGTTTTGGGGGTTCGGAGGGGGTCCCCGCGGTGAACCCTCAGGGCTGGGGGGTCGCGGGGGTCGCCCCCTCCCCGGCGCTGCCCCGGGACAGCGTCCGGCTGCGGCTCCGCTCCAGGCGAGTCATGGTGGAGGCGGCCACTGCGAGGGCAGGAAGGGGTTAACAAGAGGTGCGGGGTGAGACAAGGCCACGTCCACCGCCCCAAGCCACGCCCATCATCAACAAACCCCGCCCACAGCTCCAAACCCCGCCCCCTCCCCAGTTATCCTGAGCCTCACCTTCGGCTTCATGGGGAAAGAAAGGGGGCGTGGCCATCTCAGACCACGCCCACATTGCCTTAAACCCGCTCGCCGCCCCTAAGCCCCGCCTACTTCCTTCAAGCTCCGCCCCCAGCCCCTTTCCCTCCTTATTCTGAGCCCCCATTGGGTTTAAGGGAGGGGCGTTGCCACCCCGACCACACCCACATGCGATAAGCCCCACCCACTTCTAGTTCATAGTTAATAATTATTTATTATTATCAATTTACTATTAACATCAATTAAATATTAATTAATGTATTCGAGATATTAGCTACTAAACAATTATTAAGTATTAATTATTGATTAACAGCTATCAAATCATTATTAATTAATATCAATTACATATTAAGTAATGTATTTAATGTATTATTAGATAAGGCTTTATTAAGTATTAATTATTGATTGACTAGCAATTAATATCATTTCGCTATTAATAAATATAAATTAATTATTAATGTATTCAAAGTATTAAGTATTAAATAAGGTATTATTAATTATTAATTATCAATTCACTACCAATTAACTAATTTATTAATTAATACCAATTAAATCTTAATAAATGCATTTAAGGATTAATTAAGCATTAATTCATTATTTTAATGTATTAAAATAATGTATGAATAAATAACGTATTACTAATTATTAATTATTGATTGACTACTAATTAATCATTTCACTATTAATTAATATCAGCAAACCATAAATTAATGACTATTATTATTACTTTAGTATTAACTAATATTAACTATTCATTAACATCAATTAGTAATTCATATGAGTTTACTATCAACTATTATCTACTAATTATTGATCACTCTCAAGTAACAATGTGTTAATAACATTAATATCAAGGATTAATTAGCATCAATTAACTAATATCAATAAAATAACAATTGACTATTAAGTAATTAACCCCACTACATACTGATTACCCCCGAATGATTAAATCCCCCAAATCAATTCATTAATTACTCCCCACCTTCATTAATTACACCCTGCCCGTTGCAATCCTCCCCCCTCATCAATCATTAATTCCCCGTATGCAAATATTCAATTTGCATATTATTAGCCACAAATGAGCTCTGATTGGCTACTAATTAGTAGCTAATTAGCGCTAATCACTCACTGTAGCCCATGCCCTGCACGAAGTACTTGAAGGCCTCGGTGAGCTTGGCTGGCTGGAGGGGAGAAACCAGTATGAACCAGTAAAAACCAGTATAGACCAGTAAGAACCAGTATAGATCAGTATGAAACGGCATAAACCAGTACAAACCAGTGCTCCCAGTCCCTCCCAGTCCCTCCCAATCCCCTCCCAGTCCCTCCCAGTCTGTCCCAGTAGCTCCAAACCACATCCCAGTCTGTCCCAGTCCCTCCCAGTCCCCCCAAATCCCCCCCCAGTCCACTCCAGTACAAACTAGTACCCCCCAGTCCCCTCTCACCTGGCTCAGCTGGGGCTGCCCTCCTCCATCTGCCATCTGCAATGGGGTCAAAGGTCACTGGGGACCTCCCAGTATAAACCAGTATATCACAGTCCCTCCCAATCCCTCCCAGTCTCCGCCCAGTCCCTCCCAGTCCCTTTCAGTGCCCCCAATCCCCTCCCAGTCCCTCCCAGTCCCCCCAATCCCCTCCCAATCCCCTTCCAATCCCTCCCAGTCCCTCCCAGTCCCTCCCATCCAGTCGCTCCCAATCACCTCCCAGTATAAAACAGTCCCTCCCAGTACCTTCAGGAACGATGTCTGGGTCGGGTCCAGTTTCGCGTTGCACTCGACCTTGGGGGGGGGGGGGGGGGGGGGGGTCGCTGTCACGTGACCTCCCAGGGGTCACCTGGGGGCGTGGGGAGGGGAGGTCACGTGACTCACCACGGCGTCCTCGTGCGGGGATTGGTCACCGACCACGAGCAGCACCGGAGCCCTGGAGCCAAACTGGGGTGACTGGGAGGGACTGGGAGAGACTGGGAGGGACAGGGAGGGGACGGGGAGGGATTGGGAGGGGACTGGGAAGGGGTGGGAGGGACTGGGAGAGACTGGGAGGGTCAGGGAGGGACTGGGAGGGGTCTCTCACCTCAGGCTGTTTTTCTCCAGTCCGAGATCCCCCCGGCTATGATGGCATCACCAGTACAGACCAGTATGAACCAGTATAAACCAGTGGTCCAAGTGCGCCCAATCTGCTCCCAGTTCCCTCCCGATCCGTCCCAGTGCCTTCCCAGTTCCCTCCCAATCCCCTCCAGTCCATCCCAGTGCCCTCCCACTCCCCTCCCAGTGCCATCCCAGTCCCTCCCAATCCCCTGCAGTCCCCTCCCAGTCCCCCCCAGTCCCCTTCCAGTTCCCTCCCAATCCCCTCCAGTCCCTCCCGGTCCCCTCCCAGTTCCCTCCCAGTCCCTCCCAGTGCTCTCAGTTCACCTGTTCCACATTGCCCACAGCAGGGGGGCGTTGGGGGCCGTCCGGAGCCTCTCTCGGACCTCACTCAGGGCAGGGGGAGGGGACGCCAGCTCCGCCTGGGAATCACGTGAACAGCACCATGTGACCACCCCCTGCCCCCTCCCGTCCCCCTCCTCCTCCCCCCACCCCCCCTCCACCCCACCCCCCCACAGACCCCACCTGGGTGAAGAGGTGGGCGAGGATCATCTCGGAGGTGGAGGAGGTGAGGCCGGAGATCTGTGGGGCAGAGACCCACAGGGACCATAGGGACCATAGGGACCCACAGGGACCCATAGGGACCATAGGGACCCATAGAGCCCATAGGAACCCACAGCACCCACCTTTCCCGCAGCCCAGTCCATCCAGCCCCGTGCGTGGGGGTCGATGTTCACCAGCACCAGCCCCTCCACGGCCTCAGGGTGCAGGAGCTGTGGGGCAGCCCCATAGCCTCAGCCTCATAGGGACCCAGAGAGACCCAGAGAGACCCCAAGAGACCAAAAGGGACCCATAGAGACCCCAAGAGACCAATAGGGACCCATAGAGACCCACAGACACCCATAGACACCCACAGACACCCATAGAGACCATAGAGACCCATAGGGAGTCATAGGGACTATAGAGACCCATAGGGACCCCCAATCACTCCCAGTTCCTCCCAGAACCCCTTCCCCTGTGCCTCCCAGTGTCTCCCAGTATAGCCCAGTGCCCCCCCAGTGCATCCCAGTATAGCCCAGTGCCCCTCCCAGTGCCCCCCAGTATCTCCCAGTGCCCCCCCAATGCCTTCTGGTGCTTCCCAGTGCCCTCCCAGTACATCCCGGTGCCCCCCCAGTTCCTTCCCAGTCCATCCCAGTGCCCCCCCCCCCTCAGTCCTATTCACCGCAAACTTTGCCAGGACAAAGGCGCCAACGCCGACCCCCATCCCAATGATACTGGTGACACTGGTGGAAAGGGTCAAGAAGGGGTCAATCTGGTGTCTTTCCCCCTTCCAATGGGCTGGGGGGGGTGGGGTGTGTCCCCCTGACACCCTGACCCCCACCCTGACCCCCACCCCTCAACCTCCACCGTGGGTCCCTCCCCAACTCACTGGAGGTCCTGGAGGATGCAGGGGATCATCTCGGCCAGTTGCTCCAAGGAGGGGTACTGGTACCTGGGGGGGGAGGCAAGATGGCATCAAGGGGGGTCAACGGGGTCAACCTGGGGTCAACAGGGTCAACTGGGAGGTCAAGGGAGCCAACCAGGAGGTTAATGGAGTCAATGGGGGTCAATGGGGTCAACGGGGTCAATGTGGGGTCAATGGGGTCAACTGGGAGGTCAATGGGGTCAACTGGGGGTCATTGGGGTCAACGGGGTCAACTGGGAGGTCAATGGGGTCAATGTGGGATCAGTGGAATCAATGGGGTCAACTGGGGGTCATTGGGGTCAACGGGGTCAATGGGAGGTCAATAGAGTCAACAGGGGTCAATGGGGTCAACATGGGATTAATGGGGTCAGGGGAATCAACGGGGCCAACCGGGAGGTCAATGGAGTCAACAGGGGTCCATGGGGCCAATGGGAGGTCAATGGGGGTCAATGGAGTCAACATGGGGTCAGTGGAGTCAATGGGGTCAACCGGGAGGTCAATGGAGTCAACGGGATCAACTGGGAGATTGATGGGGTCGACTGGGGGGTTGTCGGGGTCAATGGAAGTCATCAGGGTCAACGGGGCCATTGGGGTCAACTGGGAGATGAATGGGGTCATCTGGGAGATCAATGGGGTCAACTGGGGGGTCAACGTGGTCAATGAGGTCAATAGGGCCATTGGCATCAACGGGGTCAACTGGGAGATGAATGGGGTCATCTGGGAGATCATTGGGGTCAACTGAGGTTGATGGGATCAATGAGGTCAATGGGCCCATTGGGGTCAATAGGGTCAGTGGGTCAACTGGGAGACCAATGGGGTCATTGAGGTCCATGGGGGTCATTGCAGTCACTGGGGAAATTTGGGTCAACTGGGAGACCAACGGGGTCAACTGGGGGGGGTCAATGGGGTCATTGAGGTCCATGGTGGTCATTGGGGTCAACTGGGGCCATCGGGGTCGGTGGGATCAACTGGGAGACCAATGGAGTCAACTTGGGGGTCAATGGGCTCAATGGGGTCAACGGGGTCATTGGGGTCAACTGGGAGATGAAATTGGGTCAACTGGGGGCTCAATGGGGTCAACAGAGCCATTGGGGTCAACTGGGGGGTCAATGGGGTCATTGGCGTCTATAGGGTCATTGGGGTCAATGGGGCCATCAGGGTCAGTGGGGTCAACTGGGAGAGCAATGGGATCAACTTGGGGGTCAATGGGCTCAATGGGGCCATTGGGGTCAACCCGGAGATGAATGGGGTCAACTGGGGGTCAATGGGCTCAATGAGGTCAACGGGGCCATTCATACCGAGGGGTTAAACTGGGAGGAAGTCAATGGGTGCTGGGGCAGGAGGGGGGGAGAGGGGTGTCGGGGTCACTTCAGGGTCACGTGGTGGGTCAGGTGGGGGTGGCAGCACGAACCCCGGGGGGTAGGGGGGGGCGCCCTCCTCCATGCCGGGCGGGTCCACGTGGAGCACCAAGAAGTTCCGGGCGATCTCGTGCATCTCAGGGTGGGCGAAGAGGGGGGCGAAGCACGACCGGTCTGAGGGGGGTGGAGGGGTGGGAATGGGGTGGGGGTGGGTGTCACGTGACTGCTATGGGGCACCCCACATCCGGGTGGGGGGCAGGGGGGGTGTAGGGGGAGCACTCACGGTCATGGCCGACGTCGGGGAAGGTGAGGAGCGCGGGGCGGCCGGGGCGTGGCTCCCCCTGCGCGGTCACCAGCGCTGCCCCGAAGGGCGTCTCCACCAGCGCCGCCTGCAGAGCACGTGACTGGGGGGTGGGGCCAGCCCAGGGCCTACCCAACCCCCCACCCGCAACAACAACCCCCAAACTGCCCGATTCCAGCCCAAAATGAACCAACTCCCAAGCAAATCCCTCAATTTTTACCCCAAATTCCCAAATTTGACCCCTGGATTCCCAACTTGAACCCCAGATCCTTGATTTTTACCCCAAATTAACCAATTTTGACTCAAAAAGCAACCAATTTTGACCCCAAAATCCCAGGCGTATCCAAAATTCCCAATTTTTACCCCCAAATCAACAAATTTTGACCCCAGAATCCAATTTGTACCCAAAATTCCCCATTTTGACCCAGAAGATGCACATTTTGACCCCCCAAAATAGAAGTTTTATACCCCAAAATTCCCAACTTAGACCCAAAACATCCGCTTTTTGACCCAAAATTCCCATTTCTGACCCCAATTTACCCATTTTGACCACTAAAATCAGAGTTTACCCCCAAAATCCCAAATGTTGACCCCAAACACACCTATTGTGACCCAAAATTCCCAATTTTGACCCCAAATATCCCCATTTTGACTCAAAACATCCTTATTTGTCCCCAGAATTCCAGATTTTGACCGCAAATTAGCCGATTTTGACCCAAAAATCCCTTCTGTATCAAAAATTCCTAATTTTTACTCCCAAAGTCAATCAACAGATGATCCCAAGCTGGGAGGAAGGGTTGATCTGCTAGAGGGTAGGATGGCCCTACAGAGGGACCTGGACAGACTGGAGACATGGGCTGACTCCAATGGGATGATGTTTAATAAGTCCAAATGTCGGGTACTTCATTTGGGACACAACAATCCCATGCAGAGCTATAGACTGGGGACAGAGTGGCTGGAGAGGAGTCAGGCAGAAAGGGACCTGGGAGTGCTGGTTGACAGGAAGCTCAACATGAGCCAGCAGTGTGCCCAGGTGGCCAAGAAGGCCAATGGCATTCTGGCCTGCATCAGGAATAGTGTGGCGAGCAGGACCAGAGAAGTTATCGTCCCCCTGTACACGGCACTGGTCAGGCCTCATCTGGAATATTGTGTACAGTTCTGGGCCCCCCAGTTTGGGAAAGATGTCAGGATGCTGGAGTGTGTCCAGAGGAGGGCAACGAAGATGGTAAAGGGGCTGGAGCACAAGCCCTGTGAGGAGCGACTGAGGGAGTTGGGGCTGTTTAGTCTGAAGAAGAGGAGGCTCAGGGGAGACCTCATTGCTCTCTACAACTACCTAAAAGGAGGTTGTAGTCGGGCAGGGGTTGGTCTCTTCTCTCGGGTGACCAGTGACAGAACTAGAGGGCATGGACTCAAGCTTCGTCAGGGAAAGTTTAGGCTTGATGTGAGGAAGAAGTTCTTCCCTGAAAGGGTGATTGGCCATTGGAATGCGCTGCCCAGGGAGGGGGTGGAGTCGCCCACCCTGGAGGTGTTTAAGGGGAGACTGGATGAGGCACTGAGTGCCATGGTTTAGATGATGGTTGGTGTGGTGTTGGTGTTGGTGTTGGTGTTGTGTTGGGTTATAGGTTGGACTCGATGATCTCAGAGGTCCTTTCCAACCTTGTGATACTGTGATACTGTGAACTTTGACCCCAAAATCCCATTTGTATCCAAAATTCCCAATTTTGAACCAAATCAACAAATTTTGACCCCAGAATCCAATTTGTGCCCAAAATTCCTGATTATTTTCACCCAAAATTTCACATTTTGACCCCCAAAATGAGGTTTACTCCCAAAATTCCTAATTTTGACCCAAACCATCCCCATTTTGACCCAAATTTCCCAATTTGCCCCCAAATTAGCCAATTTTGACCCCAAAATCCCATTTGTATCCAAAATTACCAATTTTGTCTGAAAACTCCCCATTTTGACCCCAAAAGTCACAGTTAACCTCCCAAATTCCCAATTTTGACCCCAAATTCCCCATTTTGACCCCAAAAGTCACAGTTTTAACCCCAAAATTCCATTTTATGACCCAAATTATCGCCATTTTGACCCAAAATTCCCAATTTTGACCCCAAATTAGCCAATTCTGGCCCCCAAACCCCATTTGTATCCAAAATTCCCATTTTTGACCCAACATTTCCCATATTGATGGGAAATTTTTCATCTTCCTCCAAAACTCTGTATTTCCCCAAAATTCCCCATTCGCCTTCCAAAATTATGCAATTTCCCCCAATTTCCCAATTTTACCCCAAATTCTCCCATTTTACCCCAAAATTCCACTTTTTTACTCAAATTTTCCATTTTACCCCCAAATTCCACATTTCACCAGAAGTTTCCGCATTTCCCCAAGAAATCCGTACTTTTCTCCCCAAATTCTGCATTTTCCTCCAAATTCCTCATTTTCCTTCCCAAATTACCCATTTCCCCTCAAAATTCCTCATTTTCTCCCAAAAAATTCCTTGTTTGACTCAAAATTGATCAATTTTCCCCAAATTCCTTGTTTCTCCCTCCATTCCCCCTTCCACCCCTCCCTCACCCCAGGTCTCACCTTGCTCGGTGGGGGAGGGGCAGCCTCGTGCAGCTCCATCTGGGGGATGTGTGGAAATTTAGGGAAAAGTGGAGAATTTGGAGAGGAAAACGAAGAATTTTGAGAGAAAGTGGTGAATTTGGGGACAAAAGAAGGATTTTGGGGAGAAAAATGTGAATTATGAGGGAAAAATGCGAAGTTTTGAGGGGAAAAGTGGAATTTTTGAGCGTAAAATGGGAATTTCTGGGGTTGTAATGCAAATTTTGGGGAAAACTAAGAATTTTGAGGTGAAATTGGAAATTTTGAGGGAAAATGTGAATTTTGCGGGGAAAATTGGAAATTTTGAGGGGGAAAATGCTGTGTTTGGGGAGTAAAACGCAAAATTTTTTTAGGGGAAATACAAATTTGAGGGAAATGAAGAATTTTTATGGGAAAATGTGGGATTTTGAGGGAAAAGGTGAATTTTGAGGGGAAATTGATGGATTTGGGGAGAAAAATGGGGAATTCGAAGGGGGAAATGGAATTTTGAGGGTAAAAATGGAGTGTTCATCTAAATGTGGGATTTTGGGCAAAATGGGCAAATTTGGTTCAAAATGAAGGATTTAGGGGCAAAATTAGGAATTTGAAGGGGGGAGGTTTCCTGGAGTTGGGAATTTGGGGAGAAAAAATGTGAATTTTGAGGGCAAATTTGGGAATTCTGAGGGGAAAAAAATGGGAATTTGGGGGGAAATGGGAAATTTTAAGGGTGAAAGTTGGAAATTTTGGGTGAAATGGGAGATTTTTGAGGGGAAAAGTGAAATTTTGTGAGAAAATGCTGAATTTTGGGAAAAATTGGGGCCTTTGAGATGGAAAAATTGGGGAATTTTGGGGGGAAAGAGTGAATTTTGAAAGGAAAAGGAGAATTTTGAGAGGGAAATGGGGAATTTTGGTGAAAAACAGAGAATTTGGGGAGGAAAAATGCAGGAATTTTAGGGGCAAATGAATTTTGAGGGGAAAAGGGAAGTTGGGGAGAAAATGGGCAAAATTTGGGTCAAAATGCAGAATTTGGGGCAAAAAGGGCAACTTTGGGATTAAAACGGGGAATTTGGGGCAAAATTGGGAATTGGAGGGGTCCAAAGGGTGGGGGAGGGGAAAAGGGGGTTCCCACGAGTGGGGGACAGGGGGAAGGGGGCTCCAAGGGGTGGGGGAGGGGGGATCTGGGGTTCCCACGGATGGGGGAGGGGAGGTTCCCACGGGTGCAAGAGGAGGGTTCCAAAGGGTGGGGGACGGGGGATTCCCGTGAGTGGGGGAGGGGGGGAAGGGGAGTTCCCACGGGTGGGGGAGGGGTTCCTCGGATGGGGGAGGGGCAGTGGCAGTTACCATGGGTGGGGGAAGGCAAGGGGGAAGGGTTCTGATGGGAAGGGAAGGGGGGAAGGAGGGATTCCCATGGGTGGGGGAGGGGCTAGAGGGTATTTACCACAGGTGGGGGTAGGGGGTTCCCATGGGTGGGGGAGGGGGGGAAGGGAGTTCCCACGAGGGG